>JBAKBP010014538.1:0-58708 GCA_037953745.1 Lithodes maja
CTAACAGTGGAGTCTGATGATGCAGTGCCTACTATTCCCATCAAACAGGCACCGGCACTAGAACTAATAGTTTTCCCATGCTAGAATAAGAAGGGCTATAGAAAAAATTAACAGAAGTAAGTCCCCGGGTCCAGATGGGATACACCCAAGAATCATAAAGGAAGGAGGTGAGATGTTGGTAGAGCCATTGAAAATGTTATTTGAGGTATCGTTTAATACAGGACAAATCCCGATGGACTGGAGAGAGGCGAACATAACAGCTATATTTAAGAAGGGAAAGAGAAATGAACCAGGAAATTATAGACCAGTCAGTTTGACAAGTGTTGTGAGTAAACTAATGGAAACGGTAATTAGAGAAGGAATAATGGAGCATATGAAATCAAACCAACTTTTCAGTGGGAGACCGTTCGGATTCTTGCCGGGGAGGTCGACGGTACTACAGCTAATTAAGGTGGTAGATGATTGGATGCAAATTCTAGAGGATGGTGATGTAATAGACGTGGTATATTGCGATTTTACGATTTTATGAAGGCTTTCGATAAGGTCCCACATAAAAGGTTAATAAGAGAAAGTTAGAAGCTATAATATAGGGGAGAAATGTGTGAAATGGATAGAAGCCTTCCTGAAATATCGGAGACAGAGGGTACTGGTGAATGGAATCGGCTCGGGGTGGAGGGAAATTACATGTGGGGTAGCTCGGGGATCTGTGTTGGGACCACTACTGTTCGTTATATTTATCAACGACTTACCTGAAGTTGTAACTAATGGAAGTGAGGTATACCTGTATGCGGATGACGCTAAGCTGTATAGAAGAGTGAGGAGTAAGGAAGATGTGGGTTTGCTTCAATGTGGAGGGCATGAAGAGATGGTCTGAGCATTGGTTAATGCCTTTTCATCCAAAAAAATGCAAGTACATGCGGATTGGGACAAGCAAGATAGACAAGGTAGGATACAGTATGTATGAAGCGATGGAGGAAGTGAATGCAGAAAAGGATATAGGAGTAGTGATAGACAATGAGTTAAATTTCTCAGAACATTTAGCGGAAAAGATAAACAAAGCCAATAGAATTGTAGGGCTGATAAGGAGGACATTTGTGTCACTTGACGAAGAAATCTTCAGGAATCTCTATACAGCGCTGGTTAGGCCGCACCTGGAATACGCGAACCAGGTGTGGGCTCCATATGTGGTAAAGGATATAGAAGCGGTGGAGAAAGTGCAGAGGAGAGCTAGCAAGCTAGTACCAACGTTGAAGAACGCGGCCTATGAGCAGAGGTAGAGGACACTGGGGCTTCCGACACAGACATATAGGAGAAAGAGAGGGGATATGATAGAGACTTTTAAGATAGTGTCAGGAAAGTATGATGAGGATGTGTGAAGGTATCTTCTTGATGCGGGTGGGAACAAGAACGACAGGACACTCTAAGAAAATTTACAAAGAAAGTAATAGGCTTGAGAAGGCAAAGAACTTATTTTGTGATAGAGAGGTAAATGAGTGGAACGCACTGCCCCAGTATGTAGTCGATTCCGAATCAATAAGGGAGTTTGAAAGTAATCTTGATAAAGCATGGGGAAGACAAGATTTGAAGTTTGATTATAAAGCAAAAATACAGAATAGTAAAAATGTTGCATCTGCTACCGCCACCGCCAACACCGTGAACGACTACAGCAGTGCAAGTACTGGTACTGAGCTGGATACACAGGCCTAGTTTGCCTTTTTCCAGAGGATCTACTGTAAGAAACTGTAAGAAACTACCAGTCATCAACAAACTGGGCCCGCGTTACGTAGGCCCATACACAGTATCCCATGTCCCAAACGCCTACCAGACCTCCATCAATTATCACGGAGAAACCCGCACAATGCGCAACCGTTTCATCCGCATATACAAACCAATCGAGACACCCTCCCCTGCACCCCAACCCGGACCCAGCCATGACCTCACCACCACTACCACCCACCCCGACCCAGTCATCCCTACTCCAGCCATTCCTTACATGCCACCTCCAACCCCCCCTGCCCCACCACCCAAGCCGCACCCCCCCCCCCCCCCCCAAAAAAAAAATCCACCAACATACCCCCCGATCCCCCATCCCCAAAACACCGACCAAGAAAAAACACCACCTCAACCCCCAACCCCTCCGACACCACACCCAAAACCACCCCTCTTAACCCACCAAAGGAACCTACTCAACCATGCCACTACGAACTACGATCCAAAACCTTACCTCAACACGACTCTCCATTCATCACCGAATCAAAAGGCTGGCCAAACCAAAAACACAGCCCCACAAAACAAAATCCCATCCCACCCTAACCAAACCCCTACCCATAAAACAAATTCTTCCCCGACCAATAACCCCCTCCCCTAATCTTTCGTCCGCAACCTCCCAGTCTCCACCAAACTCAACCCCAACTCTCCCTTCACCTCTTCAACCGTACCATCCCCCCCTTCCCCCACCAATCCTAAACCTACCACCCCCCCTAACCACAAACCCGCAACCTCCACGATCACAACTAACACCACCCCTTTCGAATTACCAACCCGCCTTGCTGCACCAACCTTATCACCTTTCCCTCTACCTTAACCCCCCAAAAACCCCTCAAACTCACTAGACAACAAATCAAACCGCCCAACAATCCCCCAACTACCCCACCCCCAACCCCCAACCCCACTCACTATATATCATCCCCCCCCCCCCCCCCCCCCCGAGTCTAGTCCCGAGGCCCCAGTAAACAAGGCACACTTACAAAATCAGGCCAACTAAGTAAACAACCTGACCGGTTCTCGTCAATAATCGACACAACCCACACCACCAACGCCAAACAAGGAAAACTACTACCAACAAAACAAATTGACATCACCAACACCACAAGTCACCAAAACCCTACACATAAACAAACCAAGCACCCAAAACAAACTCTCCCATGCAAAATAACGGGAATCACCTGCTCCACCAACCATACAACGGAACTTAATTACCCCCCCACCGTTAATCACCGCTACCCCTACACCCGCATCTCCATATGACGCTCCGCCACCACCAGGACAGACCACCACTCGCCCGGCTACCACCACCACCGCCACATCTCTCTCCCGCACCGACCCAAGTTTTCCTACAGTCAACATGGAACAAACCCCCTTCATCCGGAGAGTAAAAGTAACCTCAGATGCCAGACGCCTAACCAGAATCCGGCACCCCCACGAAGCCGTCGCCACAAGCCTGATCAACACCACGGAAACAATTCTCCTGGTCAACATTGACCCCATCAAAACCCCGGACCAACGATCCATCAAATGGTGGGACTTCCTTGACCAACAAACCTTAACTTTCCACCACTTCAACATTTTTACATTCGACCTTAAGGTACGGGGTCGTACCTACGACGAAGGAGAGGGAAGTGAAATACAAGGAGGACGAGAAAGCGACAGGCCCCCTCGAGAAACAACATACAACCAAGACACCAACAACAGACCAGAGGAGACACACCAGCACCCAACCAAGACGGGACCGAAACAAAAAGCTCCTCCCCTTCAGGATCATCCCCAAACCAAGGTCGCCACCTGCAAAACCCGGCAGTCACTACCCCAACAACTAGCCCGGACAACGCGCCCCAAAATGGCCGACCACCAAACCACCAAGAGAGACACACAAACATTCACCCAGGATAGCGAGAGAGCGCGCGGCCCCGCACCAACCCGAACCCGAGTTACTATGCCGGGCCAAGAGGTTTTCACCCCAAATTAACCACCGGGACAACCCACCCCAAAATGGCCGACTCCAAGCCACGACCTCCAACCTCCTGGAGGACTGTGCATCCTTAACCCTTCTAGACCCAACCCCTCCACAACACTCAAAAGGTACAAGTCATCTAACTTCCAGCCTTCTAGTATACAAACCACATTTCCTTAACCCCTGACATTCTTGAAGTACCTCTGCTGATTTATATATGTTTAATTCTGATCAACCTGCAGACGGCCATAACTGCAAACCATGTATTATTGTATTAATGATATATATAAATATGTTTAACCCTCTATTAGCGGCGCGCAACATAAGTAGAGTTAAATAAATTTGGACTATGTGGCGGTGCGCGACATAGGTCGTGTGGCAATTTCAGCACGTAATGTTGCTGAGAGAGAGCGACAAGTGGTGGCAGGAGAGTAGCGAGCGTATGACTGCTCCAGACCACCGCGGCGGGCCTACTGACACGAATCCCACCCTCCTCCACCCTCTCACACTCGCTACATACTGAAATGTATGGGGAAAGTACCGAATTACATGGTTTTTGTACTCGTGTTGCGCGGTTGTTGCACGAAAACTAGCGGTCATACAAGGATCGTTGTGGTGTCATTGGAAAGCTCTGTTTATGCCCTTTCAGGGATAGATGCTTGTTTTATGCTCTGGGTCTTATTTAGGCATGAAAATTATCACGTAAACAGCACTATTTTGGCTAAAAACACCCCGCTGGGCGGTACATATAAATAGACCGCCTAGCCCGCCAATAAGGTGTTAACTATGACAGCCCTCTAAGAAGAAGACGAGGAGGGAAGACACCCCTTATCTCTACCTTACGACGGTATAAGTATGCACCCCATACTAATTATTATCTTTATGTACTTCTGCTAAATGCTATGTTTAATTCTGATCAATCTACAGACGATCATCTCAAGAGAGAAAGACCGGGAAGATACCTGGTATCGCTCTGCATTGTCGGTATGTGTATGTGTACCCTACCAAAGCAACAGCCAGACAGACAGACACTCACTAACACGGTCGGAAAGAGAGGAACAAACCACCCCGCCCCCTTTCGCGCCTCATCCCCCCAGCCCGATTAGAAGCTTACTGCTTCAGCAGCCAGCACTGGACAACTCACCCCAAAATGGCCAACCACAGACAACAACCCCCAACCTTTCTGGACCACCCCTCTACACCAATCCACATGTTCCACATCTTTTAACTCTGTCTTCTAGTATACAAACCACATTTCTCTCCTCCCTGCCATTATTCAAACTTAACTAAGTATGTATTAGATGATGGACACCCCATACCTTTTTGATGACGTAAGCTGTAGTGCCCGCATCGTGTGCATGTCCTTGGGACTATTGTAATTACCGTTGTATTAATTTCACGTGCGTTTAGCTACAGCTAAATCCAACTACAGCCGCCACAGGCAACATGACTGCAGACCAGGTATATATGATGAATGAATATGTTTATCTTTAGCTATGACAACCCCTGCCGGAAAAGTAAGCGGAAAGACACCTCTTGACTCTCTGTATTATGAGGGGGTATAGATATATAACTGTGCCAATTAGGTATTGATTATGTCATTACCATTTTACTTGTTACTTATTAACATACTAACCCCGCATGATGACTGACCTACTAACCGTAGAATAATAAGGAAACCGTCACCTCGCACGATCTATTTTTCCCTAACCCTTGCATTACATAATCCAGCCTGCTTTTCTTTTCTAGCCTCCCTCCACACGCCTTCTACACGCCTCGTCAAGACACTTCCTTCTAGGACTACAGTTCACATGATCCTATCCTTTTCCGTTGCAACCAGGCAGTGCCAGCTGTGCATGGGTAGACAACGATCTGACCACGCCACGGGAGTGCCAATGCCTCGCGCCGCGCGTTTACCCCAGGTACGTGACTAAAACCGCCCATCACCATGATAATGATAATTGCACTGCCGCCTGAGATGCGAGGATATCAGTATATAAACTAGGCCAGTTCTTATGTTGATTTATACCACTACCTAGTGTAAGTTCTCTTAATTACCTGCTAACCCCGCATGCTGACTAACCTCCTAACTTTAGACTAGTGAACGAACCATAAACCTCACGCAGTATTCTTCCCATAACTTTTGTGTTACATAATCTAACATATTTTTCCCTTTTCTAGTTCTTCCTTCCACACGTCTTCTACACGCCTCGTCAAACGCTACCTTCTCGGACTACAATTCACACGGCCTATCCATTTCCTTTTTTTTCGTTTGCAACCCAGCGGTGTGCCAACTGTGCATGCATATATAATGACCCAACCACACAATGGGAGAGCCAATGCCTTGCATCATGGTTGCCTCAGGTACGTAACCGAACCAATCTGTCACCATAATCATGACAACGATACTGCCACCTGGTTATGCATGCCCTACCTTATTGATCAACTATTTGTCTGTATATTTCTCTCTCTCTCTGTCTCTCTGGATTCCTCTCCCCTTATCCACACGTAGTCTACGTGGGCATTTCCACCTAACCCAGGTGGGCCCGACAACAACAAATTAACTCTGCCATCGAGCCGTGTCCAATCCTGGAGGGACTCCTACCTGCGCCGCCCTCCTCGACCCCGGCATACGGGACCACTAGGGCAGCCGCGTTTAACCACCACCTGTAGGCTATGCACGTGCCAGCACCTATGAAGTATGGCAGGACTTGTTATTCAACCTCACAAAGGCCTACGGGTACGACAGAACTGTTCACCCTTTTCCCCCCCTTTCCTTCCTTACCTTAAAAAGCAACTTACTTATAAAAGTCGGGCAATTAGCCAGCTGACCCTTCTGGCCGAGGTGCTCCAGCCCAATCTCCGTGAACAAAAACACGCTTGCCGTAACGCCTGCAATTATTTATTCTTTTATGCCGGTGTGTGAACTAACGCTGTTATCTAATTCAGAGCATTGGGAACGAAGGGCCAGATTGCCAGATGCTGATTCCACAGCCCCTGCACAGCCGCCCTGGCCCCGAATATGGAAGGGGCCACTCAGCCCCGGCAACACCCTCCTCCAGCATCCTCCACTCCTCCACCATCTTGCCAACTTGAGGAGCCTGTTAGCCCCAGCCCTAGAGGTTATGCATCAACCTCCTCTTCTCTCCCCCCTTGAAGTGAGCCCCCTGTGGGGCTACCCCTGGCAGGCCAAGATTGCCCTGCCCGGAAATCAACACACCACCAATGACAAACTATCACCAGCCCCCGGCCCCAGCAACACCGAGTCACCCTGCCATATATAAACCCCGAGAGGAGGAGAGCGGGCAGAAGTACAAATATAGCTTTTTGCCGAGCGGCACCTCGCTCTGCTTGAAGACTGTTTTACTCACCTGCTGACAGACGACCGGCACCCCGCAAGCTGAACACCAGGACTTGATGTATTATTTTCCTGGATCTGTATTAATCACGGCAACCCGCCGGTTAATATAGAGACCTACGAGCAATATATATATCTCCACACATACACAGAGATCTAGGGTAAAAAGATCTACTGTGCTCTTGGGTTGATTGAACCTCTCGTCATGGATCAGAGACAGTTAAGCAAAGTCCGTGCATAGACACTGCTTACGTTCGTTCGATGAGACGCTCCTCTGGCCCTGCCAGGAAGGAGACCATTTAAGATCCATAGGAGAGAACCTTAACTCAATTTCATCACCGGTCAACCGACCCATCTGTAACTTCTTCACACAACTGGATACCCTGGACGGCCCCCTGGAGCAGCCGAGAAGCACCCCCATACGACACCAGATTCAAGAGGAGAAAGAAGATAACCTGACCGGGCACGATTCCGTATTACAGTATCGGTGTAGAGATACCATGTTACCAACCCGTTGTGTTTGCCTATGTTCACCCTTGAGTTATTCGGTAACCGTGAAGAGTGTTTAGAGTTTAATCCTAGAGTCCCCTGTTTTTGCCAAACATTTCGTTCTAGTAAGTGTATTACGAGTTAATTACTGCGACCGTATTTACCCGGAGCCGCAACACGAGTTATTCCTAAATTGGATGTTGTGGTATAGATATTCTGTGATCCCGGAAATTAAGGGATAGGTCGTAAAACGTGATTTAATCTCGGTGACTAATACCCATCCGCACATTAACGGTTAAAAGTACATGTAAATAATTGCCTACTTGACTCTGCTAGATTGTGTAAAGTCGAAACTCAACGTTAATCGGATAACTAAAACCCTAGGCCTAAAGCAACGAACTGTATCAGATACTGTGCAAAAGGAATCAGTGCCCCCCCCGAGTGACTTTCTTATCACTTCTTATCATGTCCGTATCGGAAGAATAATACCAGAGATTCGGAAGTGGCAGTGCATACTCAAATCCAGATCTACGATTGTGCTCGGAGAATTGAAAGACCAAGCTCTTACTACTGAACTTATTACTCCTACTCATGTTCTCTAAAGTGAATTGATTCTTTTTCTATACGGTGAGTGTCTTCGATAAATAAAGCTGTATTACAAATATCATCCTGTGATTCTACTTAACGTCTTCAATTGATCCCTGGTGTGTATGTATGTGAAACGAGCCGTCCCAGTCTTGCAGAACTCGCTTACGCAATAGTTAATCCTGAATAAAACCAGGGCATAACAACTAGTACTTTATTTATATTTTATTTTAGCATAAGAATAAGAGAGTATGGTTTCACTGGAGTACTTCCTTGTATACTGTACATAAGGCGCGTCACTATTGGGCTACTGTTATTTGTTGATGAAATTAAATCTTCTCTCTACATAACACTTAGTATTAATAACTTTTCACAGGTACTTCTTATGCGTATTTCGACGGCGTATAATTTCACTATTTATTTGTAGAGGGGCAATCTGTGGTCTTCAATGTACAGTATAATTTGGGCCGTGGTGGTTAGATGAAACAAACTGATGGGTTTTAATCAAATTAGGCATGCTTATTTGATTTGCATGGGCAATGTCAATGCAAAAAAAAATGTACTCTGACATATAGGTCAAGGTCACAGGTAAAGGTCAAAGTTAAACTGTGATTATTAATTTAAAAAGATTACTTAAATTTTGGAAAATTGGCTGTGTTAGCGTCTTATTACTTAAATAACTTATATCAAATTTCACATATATATTGTAATACTTTGGGTCAAAGGTCAAGGTCGAAACAATAGTGTTTATCATTTTCCCTAAGCACCTCCTAGACTGTTTAATGTATCGTCACTAAATTGTTTAGGCAAATTCAGTTGGTCAACACGACGACCATCCAAATATAATTTATTGTATTTTCAGTCAAAGGTCAAGGTCACAGTATACAGTATGATCACTATTAATTTTCTAATCTAAGTTTCTATACAAATTACACCATATTCATAATGCTAGTTAATACGAACAATGGTGTAAAGCTAAATCCCCGATAAGAATTTCTAAGGTCGAAGGTCAAGGTCAGAAGTCAAGGTAAAAGGTCAAAATAAGATTTTTACTAGTATTTCCAATTTGAAGTAGGATTCTCACTAGGCAGAGGTCAAACAAGAATAAACATAATTCCATTTGATAGGTTAAGGTCACAGGTCAATGTCAAATATAAGGTCAATATGCTAAATGCTTTACTATTCACGTAAACTTCACATTTGTTGAAACGGCTGTTGTTTAAATTAAAATTAAAAAGTAAAATTTTCAGACATCATGAAGGTCAAGATGAAGGTCAAAGGTCAAGGTCAGTTATTTCTTTAATACCTCTGGAACTAGTTGATGATCTTTAATGAAGTTTGGCACACTTATTTGATTTTCCAGGGTTACATTTATGTAAGCAATAACCATAATCCTACATTAAGGTCAATGTCACAGGTCAAAGTCAAAAGTCAACCTTCATCATAAAACTTACTAAAATTTTGATAAGCTGACTGTTAGTTGGATTTTGCATAAATAGCATATATATACACATTTCATATAAGTATTCTAATACTTAATGTCAATGGTCAAGGTCAAAGATCAAATGAAGAGTGTTAAACTTTTCCTAGACTGTGTAACCCTTTATGTACTGGTGATTTTTTTTTTTTTTATCATATTCTAGCTATACTTAAGACGATTTTGTGGAGCTTAAGAAGGATCTGTGGTGGAAAAAGGGTTGATTAGGATAGTTGAAAGCCTTCTAATTAAGCTGAATAGAATCTTCTAATATTATCCAGTATTAAAATATAGAATTAAAAAGACAGAACTGGTACTGAACGGGTTAATGTATCATCACCACATTTTTCAGGCAAATTCGGTTGGTCAATGCGACGATTGTCGCCCCCCGTCAGGGGCGAATTGTTTTCTGTGCGAATCCTCCAGTGTTCTTGGTGATATTATTAGTAATGAAGGTGATAGTGATTGTACTAGTAGTAGTGATGATGGGTGTAGTAGTAGTGATGATGGTGACAATAGTATGGGGATTGAAAGATGATGGTGATAATGGTAGTGATGAAGGTGATACTTGTAGTGATAATGATGACAGTAGTGATGATGTTAGTGACTATGGTGATGGTAGTCGTGATGGTGACTGCTTTAGTGATGATAGTGACAGTTGTAGTGATGATAGTGACAGTTGTAGTGATGATAGTGACAGTTGTACTGATGATGGTGATAGTTGTAGTTATAATGGTGGTAATATTAGGGATGATGGTAACCCATCGCAGAATTGGGTATGCAGTTTTGATTTTGGGTAAAGCGGCACTTCTACTTTATTGTTATTGACATTCACCCTTAGCTTCCTCCTCCCACATACCACACAAACTCTTTTACTACTTGCTGCAACTTCTCCTCAGAATCTGCCACCAACACTGTGTTATCAGCAAACTGTAACTGATTCAACTCCATATCTCCACCATACTTTCCTACTAAACCCAATCTTCTACCCATAGTTTTCATTTATACCGCCCTCACCACACCATCTATATACTTTATACATTAAACAACCACGGTGACATTACACAACGCTATTGCATACCTACATTTAACCCAAACCATTCACTCAACTTGTTTCATACTCTAACACAAACCATTCACTTAACTCATTTCCTAATCTAACCGACGCTCTGCTCTCTTCATAAAAACTGTTGAATGCTCTTAACAAATATCTTCCAATTCATAAATCCTTAGCACCTTCCACATTGCTTCTTGATCCACACGATCATACACTTTATCCATATCCACAAAAACCCAAAATATCTCCTTATGCTTCTCTAAATATTTCTTGTATAGCTGTCTTACAGCAAAAGTCTGATCAATACACCCTCTTCCCCTCCTAAAACTGCACTGTTCTTCTCCTGTTGCACCTTCTATACAGTTTATTATCTTCTCTATTAAAACTCTGCCATACAGCTTTCCAACTACTGATAATAAACTAATACCTCTATAACTTTCACAATAAATGCACTCCTCCAGTCTAATGGTACCATTGACCAAACAAAGCAAATATTGAATAGGCTCACCAGCCAATCTATTATCACATCTTCACCCTTCTAAATACATTCAACAGTAATACTATCCATACATTCTGCTTTATCCGCTCTCATTATACTCACTGCTTTGTTCACCCTAATCTTCCCAATCCTTTCATTAATTCCCTGCCACCTGGGTAACCTATCTATATCATCCACTGCTTCAATCACTGCCTCCCTTCCATCTCTTACATTTAGCAGAGACTAAAAATACTCAACATATCTTTTCCTCACTTGCACACCTTCCACTAATAACTCTATATGCATCTTTCACCGACTCTTCCCTCTTTTGTTCTCCATTCCTTACTTTATTAACCTCCTTCCAGGACATCTTTCGTTCCTCAAAATTCTCACTCGATCTTTGACCCCACCTTTCATTTGCATCTTTCTCTCCTTTTCTCCTAGTACCTCTCTCATACCTTAACATTACCATCCTGTAAAACCCTCTCAAACCACTGTATTTTTCCTTAATTGCCTTTCTCACCGTATCATTCCACCACTCCACTATTATACATTTTATACCAGGCTATCATATCCATACTTCAACCTACCAGTTAACCTACAGGACCCCAGCGACGCACATGTTGCGTCGGCAATTTATGTAACGCTAAACTGACTAGTTGCCAGAAAGCTTGGGAAGAGCTAGAGTTGGATAGTTCAGTGCATTTATTATTGATGAAAGAGTGTTTGGCAAGTCGAAGAACAGATTTGGCTTGATAGGAAGAATGAGAGTCTCGAGTTTTAAGGAGTCGGTACCGTTTGAATCCTTCCTCCTTATTGCGGAGAGCAGTAGAACAGGCGTGAGTAAACCCAGATTTTTTAGTATTAGTCTGAGAGAAAGAGAATGGAATGTATGCTTCCATGCCCGATAGGATTACCTCGGTATTGCGTTCAGCACTCTCCGAGGGTCCCCGGCCATGGAAGCAGAAATCATTCCATAGGAAATCAAAGAAGTACTGCCGGAGAGCCTCCCAGTCGGCAGCGCCAAAGTGCCACAAGCGCCGGCGGCTAGGAGGATCGGGTGGCCGTACTGGAGAGACAGGGCAGGTGACAGAGATAAGTTTATGGTCGGAGGAGCCCAAAGGAGAGAAAAGATCGACAGTATAAGAAGAAGGGTTAGAAGTTAGAAACTAGTAAAGAATGTTGAGCCGATCTCCGAGGCGATCCGGGATACGGCTGGGTTGCTGAACTAACTGCTCTAGGTCATTTATGATAGAAAAGACGTCGGCTTGTTCACCAGGGGGGTCAGTAGTGTAAGAGGAGAGCCATTGGCGGTGGTGAACGTTGAAATCTCCTAAGATGGAGATTTCTGAGAAAGGAGAAATGGATAGAATGTGTTCCACTGTAGAATTTAGATAGTCAAAGTTGGTAGAGTTAGGGGAAAGATAGACAGCACAGAAATATTTAGTAAGAGAATGACAGGAAAGTTTGAGCCATAAAGTTGAGAATTCAGAGGAGTCTAAATCGGGAACACGAGAGCAAGTGTGTTTGTTGTGCACATATGTACAACATCCGCCTTTGGCTTTGAAACTAGGATAGAGAAAGTAGGAGGATACAGAGAAGGGGCTGCTGGATGTTGCTACAGGCACCTGAGTTTCGGTGAGGAAAAGAAAATCTGGGACAAAGGACGCGCATGGCGAGGGACAGTCAGCTTACCCTTAGATCTCGCGAGTGCAACATCATGTCGGATTTACCTCGCCGTTACCCACGCAGGGGATTGACCCTTGCTGATGCCATGGCCATACTTCAGGACAGTGATGTGGCTGATAGTGACACTGGATCGTCAGATAATGATTCAGATGACGAGTATCATCCATGTATGATGGACATGCACGAGGAGGAACCCTTTGTCCCCATCTCTCGTCGCCTCGCTATGTTGGAAAAAAGGGACGAGAGTGGGTATCGCTCCCCCATAGCTCCCTGTGACATAGTTCACTCCCCAGCAAGTGGGGAAGAGGAGGAGGAAGAAGAGGCTGATGATCCAGACCCAATGGCATTCCTCAACATTCCGCATAGTCATCGTAGGGGTGAGAAGAGAAGAGCTGAGGATGAGAGGGGTCAAGGTCCGACACCACACGTGCCTTGCCGTGGTCCTCCCCTGCGTCTGCCTTCACCACCACCCTGCGTTGTCTCTCCACTAAAAGCGCCAACCCCTAACACCTTCTATGGGTTGCGCAGGGGTGCAGCCATCTTAGCAGCACAGCCATTGACTTCTTCATAAGAAGCAGATGAGGAAATGCCCACCCTAGAATCATCTCCACCACGCCACCTCGCACGCCGCTTGTTTCCCTTATCAGCCCAGGATGACTCGGCGCATTCTCCGCCTCACCACCCAACACCACCACCACCACCAGACTCTCCACCACCACCATCACCACCCGGCCCACTACCTTACTCACCTGTACCCTCAACTTAGCCTGGGACCTCCCACGGACACGACACTCAGACACCGTCACCGCCTGCGTCGCCACAACGCCCTGATCATGCGCAACGCCCTACCAGCCAACGTGGGCGTGCCCGTGACCGAAGGTGTTCTAAAATAACCCTATTACGATGCCCAACCCCTGGCGGTGCGAGAGCAAGCTCCAGGTCGACGACACGATCAAGGTCGAGGTCGAGGTCAAGAGGCAGGGCATTGCCCTCCCGCCGCCCTGATGCCCCGGGTGGTGACTCCTCGCCGGACGACTCTGGCAACGAAGGTGCTGCCGATCAACCCGATGTGTGGAATTGGGTGGATGGGGAGAACTTTGTGCCCACCGACTACAACTTTGCGGGCGCCGGGATTGCCGGCCCTGCGCTCCCAAACCAAGGCAACCAGACCACGAGACTTGATATCTTCCTGCACTTATTTACTGCAAACCTCATGTCTCTAATTGTTGACCAGACCAACTGGTACAATTACTATTTTATGGCTGGGAAAGAACAGCACAAGTACTCAACAAGACTGTCATGGACCACATGGACCAGAATTTTACATGTTCTTGGCCATAGTCATCCTGATGGGGGTCACAAAGAAATCCTCTATCAAGAAGTACTGGTCCTGGGATCCCCTCGTCCGAACCCCTATCTTTGGCCAAATAATGAGCAGAAATAGGTTCATGGCCATAATGGGGAACCTTCATTTTATAGACAGCCTGGCAAGCCACACCAGAAATCAGAATCAACCAAGAGCAATGAAGGACCCCATGGAGAGGATAAGACCAATCTTCTAGTACAGTACCTGAAGGTTTATCTAACATATACGACTAACATAACGCCATTGATACAGTTCATCTTGATTACCAAAAAGCTTTCGATTTTATAGATTATTCAAATCACATGAGAGAAAACAAAGTTTATTATATTTAAAAGACACGACAATGTTTTACTCTTTTAGAGTGGTGATGGGCTGGTCTATCAGAGTGAGAACTGAACGATCTCTGCCATACCCATAGCTTACTCTGACTGTTCCTTTTACTTATCTATTTTCTAGATCTCAAGTGAATTGAGATCTCTTCCGTGGATTGACATCCCAATCTACCAAGATTGGAAGCCAAAGTGTCACATTTTTCCTTTGCCCCTCAACTTTCTCTTCATAATTGCTGAGGGGCACAGGGCCCTGGGTGGGGCTTTGTTTTCCCGGGCGTTTCCGCGCCCTCCTCAGCTCCCCGCCATGGAGTGGCTTCGGTCACCCAGGCTTTATTGTGGTCGGCAGGGAGGGTTCTGTAGGGGCGCTCGGTTATGGCCTTGGCCTTTCTCGGGGACTTGGGGCTGTTCGGCCAGGCAGCTTGGGGAACAACAACAACAACAACAGCTCTTTAGAATCCTTTTCAGGTGTGACCGGCCAGAATACAGTGTGTAACTTATATCATAACGCTCGGAGAAAAAGGTGGAGGAGGCAGGGGAACGAGGGTGGAGGGGTGCCAGGGAGGGGTAGGGTATGCCAGAGGGTAAGAGTATGGGGGGGGGGGGGAGGAAGAGGAGGATAAACTACGTAAACACCAGGACATACTACGTCATAAATCAACAGTTCCACAAATATTACAAGCTAACAACCAAAACATGGAAGAAATATACAACAAAAATAATAATAATAATAATAACAATAAATACTAATATTTATTATACTAATATTCATAATAATAATAATAATATATTAATAATATAAATAATAATAATAATGATAATAATAATAGTAATAATAATAATAATAATAACATAATATTCATAATAATAATAATAATATATTAATAATAATTATAAATAGTAATAATAATAATAATATAACAAAATAAATGCAAAAATAATAATGATAATATTGCAAATATATTTTGTAAAAACAAATAGTGGCAGTGGGGAAAATATTAATCGAGATAACAGATGATTTGTTTTGCTATGTAATCAACATACATAATAACATTATAAATTATAGAAATACAGTAATACAAAAAAGTGACAAAATAATTATAATAGTTAAGGTAGGTGTGAGAGAGAGAGAGAGAGAGAGAGAGAGAGAGAGAGAGAGAGAGAGAGAGAGAGAGAGAGAGAGAAGAAGAAGACTAAGCAGCAGAAGAATAAGGAATGGGAGCAAGGAAGCAAGAGTCCTAGGCACGGGAAGCTATGGGAAGGAGTGAAGTGCGAGTATTGGAGGGATTAATTTGGATTAACAGAATGGGAAGAAAAGGGGCATAGGCGGAAGCAAGTAAATAATAAGACCAAAAGTTTAAATACTGAGAATAATAAGTATAAAGAGAGAGAGAGTGAGTGAGAGTGAGTTATAAGGAGTAAAAGGAATAGTTAGTATCTCAAAGACCTTGCGGTTCATTCCGGGGAGATACTCGAAGTAGAAGGAGAGAGATTGGTTCGTGCACTACACTCATTTGCATAGCGTGCAAAATACTATCTACTCTCTTCTTGAACTGCTCTACTGAAGAATTGTATACAATCTCTGAGGGAAGTTTGTTCCAGGTAGAACATATCTTATGGGTTTAAAAAAAGTCTCCATAAATACTAGCGCTGAAACTGTTCAATTTTAAATTCTAGCATTTTGCTATAATCCACATTGTCAGACCCATTAAGTAATTTAAAAACATCAATGAGCTGACCTCGTAGTCTACATGTTTCCAATGGAAAGATCAAGGGCTCTCAACCAGTCCTCATAGCTCAGTCTTCTAATCAATAGAATATTCTTTGTAGCCCTAGCTTATACTCTTGCCAGTCGCTCGATATCTAGAGATCAGAATTGAACAGCAGACTGCAGGAGAGGCCATATCAGAGTGTTGTATAGTATGAGGACTATTTCATAATTAATATAGCCCAATACCTTCTGTACTTTCTTCTCTACTTCAATGCACTGTTGGAAAGCTTTAGGTCACTGCTGATTAGAACACCCAAATACTTTTCCAAGTCAGTCACTTCCAGAGGCATACCCAATAGCCTGAGTTGGGGTTAGCTTGGCCGATATGCATCACCTTGCACTTTTCAAGTTTAGTGGCATCTGCCATGTCTCCGACCATTCACTCAGTCAGTTAAGTTTCATCCTGAGCTGTTCAACCCCTTTGGGGTCCTTCCCATTCACTCCAAACTTTATGCCATCTGCAAATTTGGAGATCACATTTAACAGGCCAATATCGATGTAATTGACATACAGTATATGATAAACAGAAGTGGGCCAAGGACAGATCCTTGTGTAACTCCAAAGGTGACTGGGGTCCACTCAGAAGAAACACCATTGATTACCATTCTTTGCTGTCTACCTCTTAGCCAACTTTCTATCCCATTTGTGACCTCTGTATTGATACCTAGTGCACTCACTTTTGACATTAGCCTGCAAAGAGGCACTTTGTCAAAAGCTTTTTGAAAATCTAAGTATAGGATGTCTATCACTTTACTTTTGTCATACTCTCTCAGCATTTCATAGAAATATTCAAACAAATTGGTAAGACATGATGGTGTCGCTTGAATCCATGTTGGGTAAATGTAATTAAGTTGTGGATTTCGAGGTAGTCAACTATCTTGTCCACTAGTATCCCTTTTAAAAGTTTTACTATGATAGAAGTCAAGCTAAGTGGCTGACACTTCTTGGGACACTCATCATTCCCTTTCTTAAAGATTGGAGACATATTGGCCAGTTTCCGGTTTTCAGGGACCTCCCCAGTTTCTAGTGATTAATTGAAGATTTCTGCTAAGAAAGGTGCAATTTTATCTCGCACTTCTCATACAACTCAGGGAAGAAAGCCATCTGGGCCAGATGACTTGAACCTATTTTATATACCTATTCATTTTGCTACCTCCTCTGGGGTAGCCTACATCTAATTCTGCCAAGAACTTCACCCTCATGTACTAATCCTGGACTGAGGTGAAATAGTTATATAGGCATTTTGCTATTTCACTGTCAGAGGTTTGTAGGTAGCCTGTTGGATCCTTTAGAGGTAAAATGCTACTTTTTTAATAGCTTTGCTTCCTCTATAACATATGTCACTCTCTTACACATATTTTTGAAGGAATCTAGATCTCTTTGGTCCTGATTTCATTTGGACTTTCTATATGCAAACATTCTCTTTCTAATTGCTGAAGCTATGTCACTTGTTAATAAT
The DNA here is from genome assembly GCA_037953745.1 of Lithodes maja. Lineage (NCBI taxonomy): Eukaryota > Metazoa > Arthropoda > Malacostraca > Decapoda > Lithodidae > Lithodes > Lithodes maja. Next base: position 17,789 of record JBAKBP010014538.1, read on the forward strand.
TTTGGTTGAGATGAGCCTGATTTGGTAAGCTTAGTGGGAACAAATGCAGCTTGTCGATCCTTACCCACTGGACCCCAGCAACGCACGTTTTGCATCACCTATGTATGTAACGCTCAGTCCCAGCGACGCAACGGATGCGTCGGTCTTAATTACTTTTGTCTTATGGCATCTAGATGGTTCAGATTTGTACGGGAACTACTTTAGGATCCCACGGAATAATACTAATGGTTGGCAACCCTCCAAGTCCAGCTGCGTAGTGTGGGCGCGAGCGGGAATGATTTTCCAGTATTTGCCTACCCATCACCCCATATGTTAATTGTGACTTTCCGCCATCCCTCAGGACCCCTAAATGACCTACAGTAGGTGAGCATTTGTTTTTTCCTTCATTACTAAACCATCCAATGTGATATCAGAACAAAAAATGACAAGTAGCTGGTATTACTGTATTTCTATATTTATAATGTTATTATGTATGTTGATTACATAGCAAAACAAATCATCTGTTATCTCGATATATATTTTCCCCACTGCCACTATTTGCTTTTACAATATATATTTGCAATATTATCATTAATATTTTTGCATTTATTTTGTTATGTTATTATTATTATTATTACTATTTATATTATTAATATATTATTATTATTATTATTATTATTATGAATATTATGTTATTATTATTATTATTATTAGGGGTTCGTCCCCTACGGGGAACCCCTATTGTAATCATTAAACCTGGAATTTCATCCAAATTCTTCTTACGCGCCGGTTTCGACGCAATAACTCCAGAACCGCTTTTTGGATCGGGATCAAACTTTCACAAGAGGTGCGTTTTTGTATTGGGCAACTTTTGATATGCTAAACATCCGGCATGGTGGCCAAACAGGTCCGTGGCAGCCGATTTCCCGAAAAACTTGACGCTTAAATACCGTCTCTCCCACTCACAGGAAACGACTGGGCTTTGGCATACGCACTCCCCTACTAATGCTCCGCAAATTTTATAGAGAAGGTTTTGCTTTTGCACGTGGGGTTTTTCCGGCAATCTTGAAAAAAACTCGAATTCCACTTAAAATTCTACATCTTGAAAACTACGCCGATGATCAAAGCCATGCTTGCATAGTTGGGTGAGGCTCGCGATTCCGAACGTTTTGATACCAAAAAAATATAAATGGGTGGAATAGTTTGGCCGCAGCATTGAAAACTGTCTATTCTTAAATGACTTTAAAACCGCATTCGCTACCCACACAAAGTTTACCGTCTACAGTCTATTGGCTTCCACGCATCCCCCAGTTTTGCTTAATAACATAATCTCTTTATTATTCAGATCTATAATTGTTTTTTTATTTAACTCTCTCAAAACAGTTCGAGTCCCTACGAATTCCAGCAATTATTTAGCCAACCTACCTATACATACCTACCCTACCAAATAATAATGATAAATTCAAATTTATTTTTGGTGAATGACAGAGTATTGGCTAAGGTTTTTAACAATTCCTCCCTTTGCCAAATGCTTAGTTTAATAACAATGATATGGACCTTTAAAGTTTTGGCAATTGCCTGTGTAACTCGTATTTTAACCCTCCTAAAGTGTTACCACAAAATACCGCTAGATCCTTTCTCAAAAGTCGCTAGCATGTTGCTACATAGCCAAACAATGTTAGGATAATGCTGCAATTTCTAATGAGTTTTGGTTTGTTTGTTTTGCAAATTTTACAATGTAGTATGACTAGAATGTCTGAAATTTTCAAATTATCCCTAGTAAATGTCTCTAGATATAAAAGAAATGGCTGCTAGATTGAAGTAAATAGCTCTACATTTAGCGGTAATATGTAGCTTTACAACTGCATGGGAACACTGCAACCACCACCTCCTTCCCACCCTCCCAGTATGTCTACACAAAATTCCGCTAGATCCTTTTTCAAAAGTCGCTAGCATGTTGCTACATAGTCAAACAATGTTAGAATAATGCTGCAATTTCTAAAGAGTTTTGGTTTGTTTGTTTTGCAAATTTTACAATGTAATATGACTAGAATGTCTGACATTTTTAAATTATCCCTAGTAAATCTCTCTAGATATGAAAAAATTGCTTCTAAATTAAAGTAAATAGCTCTACATCTAGCGGTAATATGTAGCGATACAACTGGCAACACTGCCTAACCCTTCCTTCCTACCTCCCTCCTCCCTCATATCTAGCAAATGTATCCACAACCACTCTAGTGAACTTTCGGTATTTAGTTTATTCAGCTTAATACTATTTATCCACATAAAATAGAAACCTATCACGATTGTTGTCTAATACAACCATAGACAATGCTATTACATATTATTTGAACATCATGTCGAATTTAGCAGTTGCTGTTTACCTTGAACAGTAATGACAGTCTGTGACAGAACTGAAAGCTTCTCTTGCCGTGTAGTACTCAAAGAAAGCAGGGGTACCCATACCAAACTGTTACCAAGTCAGAGATTCAGAGGTAACTTTCACAATGCATTATAACCCTAGACAGACACCAATATACCACTAAATCAGACAAATATCACTACAAAAAAGATAGGAAAATATTATATTAATGTCCTAGGTATTTGAAATTATGCAAATGAGTAAAATCCATTATGATATAATGATAATGGGATTGATTAGTATCTGGCAACAGTGTTGCAATATAATTTTCTGAACGTATGAGAACTTCGGAGTATTTATCCCATTAATATACACATCTATCACTATTTAAATTTAATACAACCATACACAGTGCTATTACATATTATTTGAACATAATATAGGATGGTCTTTCCTTTAAGCCAGTTTCTATATCTATTCACGAAAAATATAGGCCTAGCCTAGGCAGCGCTACCGGTAGGTACGAATTTATCAGTTCGAATTTTGATTGAGAGTGGGATTAGGCCTAGGCCAAGCCTAGGGCTTAACATGGGATACTGTTTGGGGGTTGGGAATAGACTCAGGCTGCTTTAGGCCTAATTAGGTAAAAATAGTCAAATCGAGACAATTGCACAGCCAACATAGCCTAGGCCTATTAAGCAAATATTTTACCAATCTACAATAGGCCTAGGCTATTCGCTGTAAGTAGGCAAGGAATCATGACCTAGGCTATAACCTCTGTAACTAAAAAACAACTAGGCCTAGTGATCAAGCTAATATGTCTACCATTTGGGAAGAGTCAGTCAAGGAATGGCCTAGATGTGGAAATTTGCAGCCAATTTGCTCTAGCCCTATTTGAGATACAGAGGTTAGAGGTCATTGTTGAGGCCCCCCCCCTCATGACATATTGTCATCATCTTATATATTGCCAGCAAGGGGCAAATAACCGAAAAAAATTGCCGTCAAAATAGACGCGAACTTAACCACGGCGATCGACACATGTAAACATGGCGGTGGCGGGGGAGGTGTCGGACGTTTGCAATAAAGTTCCTGTCTATTTTGAATGCCATTGGATACAATATTATGTTGAAGGAGCTTTGCCTCCCTCCCCCCCCCCCCCCCCCATGACATATTTTCACCATCATATATATTGCCAGCAGGGGGCAAATAACCGAAAAAATTGCTGTCAAAATAGACACCTTTATGAATAGGTTAGCCTTTAGGCTAGGCCTATCGGCAAGAATTACGTTGTATAGGCTATCCTAGTGTTTACTAATTTATAGGTTACCCCTTTGAAAGGACATTAGCCGGGTAGGATGTAGTTACCGGGTGTATCGCCAGCCTTGTTTACAGTACGCGTACGCGTAGTGGCGTCGGACGCTTGCCATCCTTTTCCTATCTATTTAGACTGCCTTTGGATACAATAATATGTTGAGGTTGGGCTTTGCCCCCCTTCACCCCCCCATGACATATTGTCATCATAATATATATTTCCAGCAGGGGGCAAATAACCAAAATAAATCTCCGTCAAAATAGACACAAACTTAACAACGGCGCTCGAAAAATGTAAACATGCCGGAGGCGGCGGACGTCTGCAATCATGTTCCTGTCTATTTTGAATGCCAATGGATACAATAATATGTTGAGGGGTGGCTTTGCCACCCCCCATGTCATGTCATCGTTATATTGCCAGCAGGGGGCAAAATAGACAAATACACCAAAAATCGGGGTGTGGGGGCGGCAGCCCCCACCCATAATAGCCTACTATGATAGGTTAGGTTAGGCTAGGCTAATGTCCTTTCAAAGGGGTATAGGCCTAGTAAACACTAGGATAGCCTATACCCGGGCAAAGGTAAGTCCTGCTGTAGTCTCCTTGAATGCTACCTTAAATTGTAATATTAGACTAGGCCTAGCCTATAGATAAAATAGCTTAGCCTACCAATTTATTGTAGCCGATAATATAGGCCTAGCCGGGCAGAATGTAGAGTTCGGGCGTACCACCACCAATGTTTACACTACGCAGAGCGGCGAAGAAAGCTTGCCATCATGTTCCCGTCCATTTTGAATGCCGTTGGATACAATAATATGTTGAGGGGGGCAAACACCCCCATGACATATTGTCATCATCATATATAATTTGCCAGCAGGGGGCAAATAGGCCTAACCAAACTGTGGCGATCGACCATGTAAACATGACGGCGGCGGCGGCGGTGTACGCTTGCGATCATGTTCCCGTCTATTTTGACTGCCATTGGATACAATAATATGTTGAGGGAAGGGCTTTGCGGCAATTTTTTTGGTTGTTTGCCCCCTACTGGCAATGTATATGATGATGATAACATGTCATGGGGGGGTGAGGGGGGGTCTTTCAACATATTTTTGTATCCAATGGCATTCAAAATAGACGGGAACATTATCCCAAGCGTCCAACGCCGACACCGTCGCGGCTGCTGAAGAACAAGGAAGTTAGCAATAGGTTTCATTGTGAACTGGAGGAAATTAATAGAAATAAGGAAGCTAGGCATAGCGATGTAAATAGTCAATGGAATTTCCTTAACCCTTATTAGCGGCGCGCAACTTATGTCGTGTGAAAGAAATTTGGACTAAGTGGCGGTTCACAACTTATGTCGTGTGCCATTTTCAGCACGTAATGTTGCTGAGAGAGAGAGATAAGTGGTGGCAGGAGATTAGCAAGCGTATGACTGCTCCAGACCACCGTGGTGGACCTACTGACATGAATCCCACCCTCCCCCACCCTTATGCACTCGCTACACAGGGAATTATGTAGGGAAACTACCTAATTACATGATTTTTGCACTCGTGTTGTGCGATCATTGCAAGAAAACTAGCGGTCGTACAAGGATGGTTGGGGTGTCATTGGAAAGCTCTGTTTATGCCCTTTCAGGGATAGATACTTGTTTTACGCTCTGGGTCTTATTTAGGCATGCAAATGATCATGTAAACAACCCTATTTAGGGTAAAAAACACCCCGCTGGGCGGTACATATAAATTACCGCCTAGGCCGCTCGTTAGGTGTGAATAATGACAATTATATGTATAGGTATAAAGTAAAAACAATATATTTTACATAATTTATTGCATATCTTACATATTTAAACAAATATATATTAAAAATAGTTTAGCCACACCACTGAGTTCCCAAAAATACTCTAATAGGGCTGGCCTGAAGAATTAGATCAAGATGGACAACCAATCAACACATGATAGGTAGGGAATGGCAGGTTAACCACGGCGATCGACAAATGTAAACATGACGACCGTACACTCGGAAACTACATCCATCCCCATTAGCCTAACCTAACAACCTTACCTAACCTATCCTAGTATTATGGGTGGAGGGTGCCGCCCCCTAGACCCAGTACGTTGGATACAAAACTAACCCTCACGTAACACCTAGTATATGTCCCTAGTACCCAGTACGTGGGATACCAAGCTAACCCTCACATAACACCTAGTATATGTCCCTAGTACCTAGTATTTGGTATACAATACTAACCCTTACATAACACCTAGTATATGTCCCTAGTACCCAGTACGTGGGATACAAAACTAACCTTCACCTAGCATATGCCCCTCACTCGGTACACCTTTCACCCTCACTACCGTTCGTGAGTCTTCATACATCTTCATTATCACACGCACCAGCCACTCCTCTACGCCAAATTTTCTCCTAGCCTACTGCACAACTTCTTACTTTCAGTAGAGACGTGATTTTCCGGGCCCGTCGCAAGACCACCGTCTCAACCGAGCCGTCGCAAGATCATCACAGGACAGGAAAAACAACACAGGCTTGTTCCAAGCCAGCGCACATCTTACAAATATATAGGCTAGGCTATACAACTTCCATTTCATCGGAATAACATTCACCGCCAATTTGATTATCATAAGGATTATATAAATGCAATTCTGATATGAAAAAACAATCGGTAAATAGCATACCCTAGGCCTAGTCAAAGCTGGGGTTTGTTGTTGTTTCGTGGACAAAATTTAACCAAGCGTACTGTCCCACATTAATTTATTATCAACAATTGGATATACGTTACTGTGGGCTCTTATTGCTCTACTTCCTAATAATAGGCAAGTCAATTATAACATAATGTTTGGATAAACAAATATACCGAAATAAATTAGAATGGAGAAACAGTAAGTTGAGTGAGATGTTTCAGCTTGCCGTCAACCCAGCTCCGGAGCTCTCTTGCCGTCGCAAGAGAATATTGGTGTCTCGCTTGCTAAAGGTGGGCTTGCGACGGGACCAGAAAAACAGTTTTTCGGGTAGATCTTGCGACGGTGGTCTTGAGACGGGACCGGAAAAACACCTCTTAGATATCTTTCCTGCAGCTGCCTGACTATGAAGTTATCATACCTTCAAAGACTCTCTCACACTCACAGACCTTCATGACTTTGCCAAGCATTTTCAGGCCTCTTATAGCAGTTGCAAGGGGAGCCTAACTCTGAAATCACTAGATAGTGCCTCCAGAACCATAAAAAAGAGGAGAGGGCTTAACACACTTCCCTGTTGGACTCCGACGCGAACTGAAAACTCATCACTCAGTACCCTCACGTAACACCTAGTATATGTCCCTAGTACCCAGTACTTTGGATACAAAACTAACCTCCACCTAACACCTAATATATGTCCCTAGTAACCAGTACATGGGATATAAAGCTAACCCTTACCAAATATCTAGTACCGTACTGTATGTCCCTCACTCAGCTGTACACCTTTCACCCTCACTACCATTCGTGAGTCCTCGTACATCTTCATTATCACATGCACCAGCCACTCCTCAACGCCAAGTTTTCTCCTAGCCTACTGCACAACTTCTCTGGCCACCTTATCAAAGGCCTTCTCCCGGTCTGCAAACACAACATCAGATCCCTATCTTTTAAGTACATACAGTACATACAGTATCTTTCCCTTATCATACCTTCTAAGACTCTCTCACAGACCTTCATGACTTAGTCAAGCATTTTCAGGACCCTTATAGCAGTTCCCAGGGGAGCCCAACTCTGAAATCACCAGATAGTGCCTCCAGAACCATAACAAAAAAAGAGGAAAGGGCTTCATTAACACAGAGCCCTGGTGGACTCCGACGCGAACTGAAAACTCATCACTCAGTACCGGTACATCTTTCACCCTCACTGCCATTTGTGAGTCCTCATACATCTTCATTATCACACAAATACCTTCATGACTTGGATTGTGCCGTGACCTAGCATGAAACCAAACTGCATATCGTCAATATCATACCTTCAAAGACTTTCTCACAGACCTTCATGACTTGATCAAGTATTTTCAGGCCCCTATAATTTTCCCTATCCAATGAGTCCCCTTTGCTCGTATACAGTATATAATGTACTTTTGTGCCATTCATCAGAGATTACTTCCTCTCTGATGATGAAGTAAATTAGCTCATTGAACACACCTACTCCTTTCTCACCTGAGGCCTTAATCATCTCAGCTAGAATGCCAGAGCATCCTGCAGCTTTTCTGTCCTTCATTAAGTTATTGCAATGCTTACAAAAGCTGGCACAATCACAGGGAGGGGGGAGTATTGGCATTTCGTTGCTAAGCTGCTCTATTCCATTCAAATTCCATGTTGAATAATCTTTCGTAGTGTACGGTATTTTCCAAGAATCTATAATTTCTTTGTCAGCGGAAACAATTGTTCAAGTATATATTTTCCCTGTGAAACCAATTTAACTTCATAATGACAATTATAAATATAAAGAAAAAACAATGTATTTTACATTATTGATTGCATATCTTACATATTTAACGCCTTAAGAGCGGGTGGGTCGGTAACTTCTACCCACCAATTGGGTGGTTTTACCCTAAATGGGGTTGTTTCCGTGCTCTTTTTCATGCATAAGCAAGACCCAGAGCGTAATACAAGTATCTATCCCTGCAAGGGCGTAAACAGAACTTTCGAATGACACCCGAACCATCCTTCTACGACCACTGGTTCTCTTGCAACGATCGTGCAACACGAGTGCAAAAACCCTAAAATAAGGTAATTTCCTTACATAATTCCCTGTGTAGCGAGTGAGAGAGGGTGGAGGAGGGTGTAATAAATTTCAGTCGACCCACGGCGGTGGTGGCGAGCGGTCAGGAAGCAATCTCTGCTCCTAGCACTGCTCAGCTCTCTCTCAGAGCACATTACGTGCTCAAAATTGCACTCGACATATGTCGAGGCCCGCATATGGGCACGTTTTCTTTAACTCGACATATGTCGAGCGCCGATGGTTAAGGGTTAAAAAGATATTTATTAAAATAGTTTAACCAGACCACTGAGTTCCCCCAAAAAACTCTTATAGGGCTGGCCTGAAGGATTAGATCAAGATGGACAACCAATCAAGATATGATAGGTAGGGAAGGGCAAGAGGTGAACAAATCTAGGAAGGTGAAGATACGCAGTCATTTCTCACCATTTCACCAATTCAGCCGCACCAGAGATCCTCTTATAGGTTAGGGCCGAAGGGTGAGTCAAGAACTGTTACACTGCAGCACCAATTAAGAAGTGATCAAGGGCGAAGAATGAGAAATCAGGTCTAAGGAAGAAATAAATCACACAGAGATACACACATAATACACCACTGAGGGGAATCGAGTCAGCTTGACCGCACCAGCGACCATAGACACAAATAAAGTCAGGAGCCAATAAACTAGCCAGGCCAGGGTGGCATATGATATAGGCCGTCCGGAAGACAACCGAATTAGACAGAATAAGAATAGAAGGGGAAAAACATACAAAAATGGACATTCAAATTTCAATGGAAATTCACTATGATAACTGTAATATGTGGGAATAACTTTCACCTTCATATTTCCTCATCTCTTAGCATAAACATGATCAATTAGTGTGCCATTTTCAGTTGTTGGTTGTGTTACATGTTGAGAGTCTCCACACTTTTCCATTAAATTTGCAATAGAAGAGTTAGTTTGGATGTGTTCACAATGCAACTAATTGAGTATTTGTCTAGTTCATTTAGCAAATTACTTAAATTTACTCTAAAATAATTAAGTCCATATGAAATAGGTCTGTATATAGGGACAGGTTTGTCCTATAGAAAAGTATAGCCAACACTGTTCTCTACCCACTAAAAGCTGAACCAGTGGAAGGTATTACCCGTGTTTGCATACCTTCCCTCAATTTCAGTCAGGCTATATTTGGATGATAATTTGAACTCAATTTGACCTATCTCAGAATAGTAGTATGGGAATTTCATTGTTTTCCTTATTGTGAAGGCAATCATTATTCTATAAAAACACTTACCCTAATAATACATGTACCAGGTTGTTCTCTATATTTTAAGATTATACTCTTTATATAAAAGGCTTGCATGGCTGCATGATAAATGTTTTTCTTTGATTCACTCTTCTTGACTTTTTCTATATTGCAGGCCATGCTTTTGTTCCTCCTAATTCCTTTTCTATTATTTCCACTCCTCAAGTGAGGTACTGTAGAGGTGATTCTCTTGGTCCCATCTGTAGAGGTATTGTAAATGGTGGCCAGACACACCCGTGGCAGTCTTTCACACCCAACCCATCTTGTCCTATCTAATTTTATGTTGAACTCTATTGTTCTTGATCCGACTATAGGACTTGGTAGCCTATTCCACACATCTACAACTCTGTTACTAAACGAATAGAGGCAGATCCCTTACACACCCAGTTTCTCTCTGTCGCTCATTTGCTTGCACATCGGTACAAATGAAGCAGATCCCTTACACATGCAACTAAGATGAACATGGGAATCTGCAGACAAGTGGCCCACAAAAGGCAGATCCCTTTCACATCCAACCCATTTTGTCCATATGTCTATCTGATTTTATCTTTAAGTTCTTTATTGTTCTTGATCCCACTATAGCACTAGGTAGCCTATTTCACATATCTACGACTCTGTTACGAGAGAGGCAGATCGATCCCTTACACAGCCAATCTCTCTCTCTCTCTCTCTTATTTGCACACTGGTACAAATGAGGCAGATCCCTTACACATGCTACCAAGATGAAAATGGGAGTCTGCAGAGAGCCGATTGGCCCACACACGGCAGATCCCTTTCACACCCAACCCATCTCGTCCTATCAAATTTTATGTTGAAGCTCTATTGTTATTGATTCCACTATAGCACTTGGTAGCCTATTCCACATACTTTCTTACAGTTTCTTACAGTAGATCCTCTGGAAAAAGGCAAACTAGGCCTGTGTATCCAGCTCAGTACCAGTACTTGCACTGCTGCGGTCGTTCACGGTGTTGGCGGCGGCGATAGCAGACGCAACATTTTTACTATTCTGTATTTTTGTTTTATAATCAAACTTCAAATCTTGTCTTACCCATGCTTTATCAAGATTACTTTCAAACTCCCTTATTGATTCGGAATCGACTACATACTGGGGCAGTGCGTTCCACTCATTTACCACTCTTATCACAAAATGAGTTCTTTGCCTACTCAAGCCTATTTCTTTCTTTGTAAATTTTCTTAGAGTGTCCTCTCGTTCTTGTTCCCTCCCGCATCAAGAAGATACCTTCACACACATCCTCATCGTACTTTCCTGAGACTATCTTAAAAGTCTCTATCATATCCCCTCTCTTTCTCCTACATGCCACCCTTTCACATCCAACCCATTTTGTCCATATGTCTATCTGATTTTATCTTGAAATTCTTTATTGTTCTTGATCCCACTATAGCACTAGGTAGCCTATTTCACATATCTACGACTCTATTACGAGAGAGGCAGATCTATCCCTTACACAGCCAATCTCTCTCTCTCTCTCTCTTATTTGCACACTGGTACAAATGAGGCAGATCCCTTACACATGCTACCAAGATGAAAATGGGAGTCTGCAGAGAGCCGATTGGCCCACACATGGCAGATCCCTTTCACACCCAACCCATCTCGTCCTATCAAATTTTATGTTGAAGCTCAATTGTTATTGATCCCACTATACCACTTGGTAGCCTATTCCACATACTTTCTTACAGTTTCTTACAGTAGATCCTCTGGAAAAAGGCAAACTAGGCCTGTGTATCCAGCTCAGTACCAGTACTTGCACTGCTGTGGTCGTTCACGGTGTTGGCGGCGGCGGTAGCAGACGCAACATTTTTACTATTCTGTATTTTTGTTTTATAATCAAACTTCAAATCTTGTCTCCCCATGCTTTATCAAGATTACTTTCAAACTCCCTTATTGATTCGGAATCGACTACATACTGGGGCAGTGTGTTCCACTCATTTACCACTCTTATCACAAAATGAGTTCTTTGCCTTCTCAAGCCTATTTCTTTCTTTGTAAATTTTCTTAGAGTGTCCTCTCATTCTTGTTCCCTCCCGCATCAAGAAGATACCTTCACACACATCCTCATCGTACTTTCCTGACACTATCTTAAAAGTCTCTATCATATTATCCCCTCTCTTTCTCCTATATGCCTGTGTCGGAAGCCCCAGTGTCCTCAACCTCTGCTCATAGCCCGCGTTCTTCAACGTTGGTACCAGCTTGCTAGCTCTCCTCTGCACTTTCTCCACTGCTTCTATATCCTTTACCATATATGAAGCCCACACCTGGTTCGCATATTCCAGGTGCGGCCTAACCAGCGCTGTATAGAGATTCCTGAAGATTTCTTCGTCAAGTGACACAAATGTCCTCCTTATCAGCCCTACAATTCTATTGGCTTTGTTTATCTTTTCCGCTAAATGTTCTGAGAAATTTAACTTATTGTCTATCACTACTCCTATATCCTTTTCTGCATTCACTTCCTCCATCGCTTCATACATACTGTATCCTACCTTGTCTATCTTGCTTGTCCCAATCCGCATGTACTTGCATTTTTTTGGATGAAAAGGCAATGCTCAGACCATCCCTTCATGCCCTCCACATCTCCTTGAAGCAAACCCACATCTTCCTTACTCCTCACTCTTCTATACAGCTTAGTGTCATCCGCATACAGGTATACCTCACTTTCATTAGTTATAACTTCAGGTAAGTCGTTGATAAATATAACGAACAGCAGTGGTCCCAACTCAGATCCCTGAGGTACCCCACTTGTAATTTCCCTCCACCCCGAGCCTATTCCATTCACCAGTACCCTCTGTCTCCGATCTTTCAGGAAGGCTTCTATCCATTTCACACATTTCTCCCCTATATTATAGCTTCTAACTTTCTCTATTAACCTTCTATGTGGGACCTTATCGAAGGCCTTCATAAAATCGCAATATACCACGTCTATTACATGACCATCTTCTAGAATTTGCATCCAATCATCTACCACCTTAATTAGCTGTAGTACCGTCGACCTCCCCGGCAAGAATCCGAACTGTCTCCCACTGAAAAGTTGGTTTGACTTCATATGCTCCATTATTCCTTCTCTAATTACCGTTTCCATTAGTTTACACACAACACTTGTCAAACTGACTGGTCTATAATTCCCTGGGTCATTTCTCTTTCCCTTCTTAAATATAGCTGTTATGTTCGCCTCTCTCCAGTCCATCGGGATTTGTCCTGTATTAAACGATACCTCAAATAACATTTTCAATGGCTCTACTAACATCTCACCTCCTTCCTTTATGATTCTTGGGTGTATGCCATCCGGTCCCGGTGACTTACTTCTCTTCATTTTTTCTATAGCCCTTCTTATTCTAGCATGGGAGAACTCTTATTAGTTTTAGTGCCGGTGCCATACAGTATCTATAACTCTTCTACCAAGCGAATAGAGGCAGATCCTTTACACAGCCAATCTCTTTCTCTCTCGTTCTTGTTTGTTTTGCACACCAGTACAAATGAGGCAGATCCCTCACACATGCAACCAAGATGAAAATGGGAGTCTGCAGAGAGCCAAGTGGCCCACATAAGGCAGATCCCTTTCACACCCAACCCATATCATAAACGTTACCTGTTATTTACACTACTTACTATACACCCATGTTATTATATACCTGCAACCAAAACACAATTGTAAGAAATAGGAACATAGGAAAATGGGAGTCTGTAGAGAGCCAATTGGCCCACACAAGGCAGATCCTTTTCACACCCAACCCATCTCATAACAACTCTCTCTCATTTATCTCTGTCTTCCTTACATTTATGACATCCTAGTCTCTCTCTCTCTCTCTCTCTCTCTCTCTCTCTCACAAATGAGAACATAAGAAAACCGGAGATTGCAGAGAGCCGATTGGCCCACACATGTCAGATCCCTTTCACACCCAACCCATCCCACGCTCTCTCTCTCTCTCATATTTATCGCTATCTTCCTTACGTTTATGACATCCTATTCTCTCTTGCCATACTCTCTCAGCCTCACAAATGAGAACATAAACAAAATAAGAAAACGGGAGTCTGCAGAGAGCCGATTGACCTACACATGGCAGATCCCTTTCACACCCAACCCATCTCGTTCTATCTAATTTCAAGTTGAAGCTCTATTGTTCTTGATCCCATTATAGCACTCGGTAGCCTATTCCACATATCTACAACTCTGTTACTAAACGAATAGAGGCAGATCCCTTATACAGGCAATCTCTCCCTCTCTCGTTCTTATTTGTTTGCACAATCTGTTCCTTTTGTAGTTTCTCCATGCCCGATAAGTTAAATGATCTTTTGATATCTGTGATACAACTTTTGTATCCAACACAATACCCTGCTTGCAAAACCCCTCGAACCCCGGACAATGTTGCTTGCAACTTTAATTGTTATTATTATTATTATTTTTGTTGTATATTTCTTCCATGTTTTGGTTGTTAGCTTGTAATATTTGTGTAACTGTTGATTTATGACGTAGTATGTCCTGGTGTTTACGTAGTTTATCCTCCTCTTCCTCCCCCCCCCCCCCCCCCCCCCCATACTCTTACCCTCTGGCATACCCTACCCCTCCCTGGCACCCCTCCACCCTCGTTCCCCTGCCTCCTCCACCTTTTTCTCCGAGCGTTATGATATAAGTTACACACTGTATTCTGGCCGGTCACACCTGAAAAGGATTCTAAAGAGTAAAACATTGTCGTGTCTTTTAAAAATAATAAACTTTGTTTTCTCTCGTGATTTGAATAATCTATAAAATCGAAAGCTTTTTGGTAATAAAGATGAACTGTATCAATGACGTTGTGTTCGTCGTATATGTTAGATTTAGCAAGGGAAAAGTCAATCAGATTAGACAATTATTGTTTTCAGCAATTAGCCTAACATGTAATGAAATCAGTTGTTTGGTATTATCTTTTTTCCTATGTTATTTTATCTCTCTCTCTCCCTCTCTATCTACATATGATATATATATATATATATATATATATATACAGTATATGTATATATATATATATACTGTATATATATATATATATATATATATATACAGTATATATATATATATATATACTGTATATATATATACAGTATATATATATATATATATACTGTATATATATATATACAGTATATATATATATATATATATTACTGTATATATATATACTGTATATATATTCATCTCGTTAACTACTTTTATATCTGTCTATCCATTTTAAATACCATACCCATCCATCTCTAACTACAATACCATACCCATCCATCTCTAACTACAATACCATACCCATCCATCTCTAACTACAATACCATACCCATCCATCTCTAACTACAATACCATACCCATCCATCTCTAACTACAATACCATACCCATCCATCTCTAACTACAATACCATACCCATCCATCTCTAACTACAATACCTTAGCCATCCATCTCTAACTACAATACCTTAGCCATCCATCTCTAACTACAATACCATACCCATCCATCTCTAACTACAATACCATACCCATCCATCTCTAACTACAATACCATACCCATCCATCTCTAACTACAATACCATACCCATCCATCTCTAACTACAATACCATACCCATCCATCTCTAACTACAATACCTTAGCCATCCATCTCTAACTACAATACCATACCCATCCATCTCTAACTACAATACCATACCCATCCATCTCTAACTACAATACCATACCCATCCATCTCTAACTACAATACCATACCCATCCATCTCTAACTACAATACCTTAGCCATCCATCTCTAACTACAATACCATACCCATCCATCTCTAACTACAATACCATACCCATCCATCTCTAACTACAATACCATACCCATCCATCTCTAACTACAATACCATACCCATCCATCTCTAACTACAATACCATACCCATCCATCTCTAACTACAATACCATACCCATCCATCTCTAACTACAATACCATACCCATCCATCTCTAACTACAATACCTTAGCCATCCATCTCTAACTACAATACCTTAGCCATCCATCTCTAACTACAATACCATACCCATCCATCTCTAACTACAATACCTTAGCCATCCATCTCTAACTACAATACCATACCCATCCATCTCTAACTACAATACCTTAGCCATCCATCTCTAACTACAATACCTTAGCCATCCATCTCTAACTACAATACCATACCCATCCATCTCTAACTACAATACCTTAGCCATCCATCTCTAACTACAATACCTTAGCCATCCATCTCTAACTACAATACCATACCCATCCATCTCTAACTACAATACCTTAGCCATCCATCTCTAACTACAATACCATACCCATCCATCTCTAACTACAATACCTTAGCCATCCATCTCTAACTACAATACCATACCCATCCATCTCTAACTACAATACCATACCCATCCATCTCTAACTACAATACCATACCCATCCATCTCTAACTACAATACCTTAGCCATCCATCTCTAACTACAATACCTTAGCCATCCATCTCTAACTACAATACCATACCCATCCATCTCTAACTACAATACCATACCCATCCATCTCTAACTACAATACCATACCCATCCATCTCTAACTACAATACCATACCCATCCATCTCTAACTACAATACCATACCCATCCATCTCTAACTACAATACCATACCCATCCATCTCTAACTACAATACCATCCATCTCTAACTACAATACCTTAGCCTATCCATCTTTTTGTGAATAAGAAAAACAGTAGATAAAAAGTCATATGTATTTATTGTAGATTTAATGGAATCTCTTCATGTTTCCAAATGTTGTGGAATCTCCTCATGTTTCCAAATGTTGTGGAATCTCCTCATGTTTCCAAATTTTGTGGAATCTCTTCATGTTTCCAAATTTTGTGGAATCTCTTCATGTTTCCAAATTTTGTGGAATCTCCTCATGTTTCCAAATTTTGTGGAATCTCCTCATGTTTCCAAATTTTGTGGAATCTCCTCATGTTTCCAAATTTTGTGGAATCTCATGTTTCCAAATGTTGTGGAATCTCCTCATGTTTCCAAATGTTGTGGAATCTCCTCATATTTCCAAATTTTGTGGAATCTCCTCATGTTTCCAAATTTTGTGGAATCTCCTCATGTTTCCAAATTTTGTGGAATCTCATGTTTCCAAATTTTGTGGAATCTCTTCATGTTTCCAAATTTTGTGGAATCTCCTCATGTTTCCAAATGTTGTGGAATCTCCTCATGTTTCCAAATTTTGTGGAATCTCCTCATGTTTCCAAATTTTGTGGAATATCATGTTTCCAAATTTTGTGGAATCTCTTCATGTTTCCAAATTTTGTGGAATCTCCTCATGTTTCCAAATTTTGTGGAATCTCATGTTTCCAAATTTTGTGGAATCTCATGTTTCCAAATGTTGTGGAATCTCCTCATGTTTCCAAATTGTGTGGAATCTCATGTTTCCAAATTTTTGGGAATCTCCTCATGTTTCCAAATTTTGTGGAATCTCATGTTTCCAAATTTTGTGGAATCTCCTCATGTTTCCAAATTGTGTGGAATCTCCTCATGTTTCCAAATTTTGTGGAATCTCATGTTTCCAATTTTTTGGGAATCTCCTCATGTTTCCAAATTTTGTGGAATCTCATGTTTCCGAATTTTGTGGAATCTCATGTTTCCAAATTTTGTGGAATCTCCTCATGTTTCCAAATTTTGTGGAATCTCTTCATGTTTCCAAATTTTGTGGAATCTCCTCATGTTTCCAAATTTTGTGGAATCTCCTCATGTTTCCAAATTTTGTGGAATCTCCTCATGTTTCCAAATTTTGTGGAATCTCCTCATGTTTCCAAATTTTGTGGAATCTCCTCATGTTTCCAAATTTTCAGAAAAACCACAAGACATATAGTCACAAAGAAAACGAGAGTTCAGGAAGCTGGACAATGTGAAGTGCCGGGAATCCTACCTATTAAAAATCCCATTAACCCTTTCACGCGTTTATGATGTTTATGACGCAGAGGTTGCCAGATTAACAATAAGAAATAGAGTTCTCTCACTCTTATAATTACCTCTCCAAAATTAGTTTTCTGCCCACAGCTAACTCAAAGACAACTGCAGAAGTTGAAGTAACTAAACTAAAGGTTTCTAAATACCCCTGATGGTAACAAAGGCTTTAAAGTATCCCCAATAGGCTCAACATCGCGTCATATGTCGGAGAGGGTTAACACATGCTTCTCCGGGGCCCATTGAGGACCACAAAGGCACCTTAGGTTCTCCTCTTCCATATTCCCAGGTGCCCTTGTTCCACACAACACCACTACTACTGATATCTCCCCCAAACCTATGACCATCTCTCCTCATACTCTAGTTGCCAGGTTGGTGTTGCCAATCATCAAAAAGACACATCATAAAGGAACCCTGAATCCATACTGCAGACAAGTAGGGCATCTGCCAATGAGACAAGAAGTCTTTCACATTACCACCATCAGCAGTGCATTGCTAAGAGTGTGCAATAGTAACAATGTGTTGCAAGAAGTGCGCAATAGTAACTAGAGGGGGACCGGATATCCGTATCCGCATCCGCATCCGCGGATATCCGCATCATTTTGTACATCCGCATCCGCATCCAATAATGCGGATATAGTGCGGATATTTTCGTAACTAGTAAGTCATAAAAACTTATTATATTTACACTTTTACAGAATAACTAATTAACTATTAACCCCTTGAAGCTCTGACATGTTTTAGCAGTTTATTTTTGCTATCATTAGACGATTTTATGCTGCTTAGGAAGGATATGTGGGTATTAAAAGGGTAAAGAACTAAAGACTATCCCAATCAACCCTCTGACTTCCATAATTATACCCTTGCTAATCTGAAAAAAATCGTCTAATAATAGTCAGAGAACAAAACAAAAAAAAGTGCATCATGGTCCTTTTCATGGATCCTCAGAGGGTTAAGAAGTAAATAGGGCTAATATTGAAATATATTTATGTTTATCAAAATTAAGCAATCAATAATAAATATAACTATTATATGCCTACAGTAGATAGTAGGACTAGTTTAGTACAGTTACTTTCCTCTCCCTCCTTCCCTCCTTCCTCCTCTCTCACTTGTATCTTAAAATTTCCATTATCTGTGGCTAAAACTCTTGAGGGCTAAAACTATCCGCATCCGCATCTGCATCCGCATCCGCAAATACTGAAAATAAATATCCGCATCTACATCCGCATCCGCAAATATCAAGAAATCAATATCCGGTCCACCTCTAATAGTAACAGTGTCGCAAGAATTGCACAGTGGTAGCAATGCATTGAAAGAAATGTGCAACAGTAGCAGCATGTTGCAAGAAGTGTACAGTAGTTGCAGTGCATTGCATGAAGCTTACAAATATAGCAGTAGGTCACAACACGTGATTATACACATCAACCAGAACTAGTCTCCCGCCTTGCCACAGATCAATGAAGATTAAGAAATAAACTACAGCACCGAAGAGCTGCTCGGAGAGACCCTCAGTGCCAGACCTTCTATGCGATCATCTAAGAGTATCAATCAACACCATCACCAGAACAGCCCAAGAGTTCCAAACCATCGTCTCCCTCACCACGAAGTCTCAAGAGTATATTGGGAGCCATAGTTGACATGCTTTGCCTTCTTACGCATCAAATCAACCAAGCTACAGACCAACATGGTGAAACACATACAATAGCACTGGATATATCAAAGGCATTTGATAGAGTCTGGCATCAATCCTTATTGTCGAAGATGTCACACTATGGCCTTGCATCATTAGTTCCACTAATTTCTTCTTATCTTCATAACAGAAAAATACGTGTAATGGTAGATGGCCTTTATTCTCAATTTCACTCAATAAATGCTGGTGTTCCCCAGGGA
This sequence comes from Lithodes maja, assembly GCA_037953745.1. Lineage (NCBI taxonomy): Eukaryota > Metazoa > Arthropoda > Malacostraca > Decapoda > Lithodidae > Lithodes > Lithodes maja. The sequence goes on from JBAKBP010014538.1 coordinate 37,354, forward strand.
TCAGTTTTGGCCCCAATTCTGTTCCTCATTCATATCAATGATCTCATATCTACCACTCATAATCCAATACATTCCTACGCAGATGACTCAACACTCCACAGTTCCTTCACATTTACCAATTCTGTCACCCAACCCGATCTTATAAATTCAAAAATAAACACTGCAATTTCTCTGAACCAGGACCTTTCTAGAATTAATGGATGGGGACAAAAGAATCTAGTTTCCTTTAATGCACAGAAAACCAAGTACATTCAATTTTCTAACCGACAGAATCTCACTGACTCCCATATATTTTTTAATGATGTAAATATTCCCACTTCCCCTAGTATTGACATTCTCGGTGTAACATTAACTACTAACTTGAGCTGGACACATTATGTTAGAAGCATTGCTAAGAATGCCTCTAAAAAACTGGGACTCCTGTACAGAGTTCGAGAATTCTTCACTGACGAGCAGTTGGCCGTGATATATAAAAGACATGTGCGTTCTCAGATGGATTACTGTTCACCTCTGTGGGGTGGAAGTGGAGTGGTTGCATTGAGGCAGTTGGACAAAATTCAAAATAAAGCTATTAGATTAATCAATAACCCTGCAATCACACAGGACCTTCCTACATTATCCATACGAAGAAACGTTGCATCCCTTGCATTATTCTACAGATATTTTCACAGCAATTGTTCCGAGGAACTTGCTTCAATTGTGCCGCCTCTCCACATCTTTCCCCGTAGAACTAGGGCAGCTGAGAGCGCCCATGAATTTACACTTTCTCCTCCACAATGCAGAACTTCTACTTATCAGAATTCATTTATCCCCAGAGCTACTACTCTTTGGAATTCACTTCCTTCGAATTGCTTTCCACAAACTTACAATCTACAAATGTTTAAATCCAGTTGTTACAAACATTTTATGAATGGAGGATGCCTTTAGGCACATGGACCTTTTTGTTTTATCTGTGTTTTTCCTTCCTCCGTTCATTGTCTTAAAAAAAAAAAAAAAAAAAAAAAAAACTATGGTGGGAGTTCTCCCCAAGTACAGTATATGCAATCATTTAGTCTGTCTTTGAGTTTACTATTTTTGTCAATAAATAAGTCAACCTAAACCAGTGTATTGCTGAAACAATGCATGCTGCATATTTCAAACGACTAAGACAAATAAAAAAAAAAAAAAAAAAAAAAAAAAATATATATATATATATATATATATATATATATATACAGTATATATAGAGTATATATATATATATAAATATAATAAAAACAACGAATACAGAGTGGACATTTAGAGATGATTTAACCAGATTAAGAAAACGAGGGGCAATCTGGTGTAATGAACACGCAAATTACAAGCTGCGGGGAAGGTCCGGCTGGAATGATTTTATATTTTATATATCCACCCTAATCTGCCTTAAACTTACCTGACTTTTGCTAACCAAATCTGCGCAAACTTAACCTAATCTATCCTAACTTAATCTTCCATCAAGCTTAGCAGAACAATCAAGGTAGCATGAATAAGCCTAACTTAACCCTATCATAACGTTAGACTTTACCAGAACAATATTGGTAAAATATAATAACTAACCTGTCTAACCAAACATAATAATAATAATAATAATAATCTTCTGGTTACTTATATAGCGCCCGTATCTCCTCCTTCGAGGATTCACAAGCGCTTGGCTTTCTTTAGTCTACCAGAGACCATTACCCATCCCCCTTGCTCATGGGGAGATGGTAACCGCCGGCTATATCCCAGAAAAACTTTTCAATCTGAGCGGGGATTGAACGCGAGACCTCGAGATGGGAATCAGGCACGCTGTCAACTGAGCCAGCCGGACGGCTGGCCTAACCTAAAATAATTTTACCTAACTCGCACTGTATTATATTTTACCAATACGATCACAGTAGCATATCCTAACCTAAGTTGACCCATATGGTAGTTGTTGATACATAACAAGTATTACACACACACACACACACACACAAATACACACACACACACACACACAATTACACACACACACACAAATACACACACACACACACACACACACAAATACACACACACACAATTACACACACACACACAAATACACACACGCACTCATAGATACTTATATACATAGATAGATATATACATAGATAGATAGATAGCTAGATAGATAGAGAGATAGATAGAGAGATAGGTGGATAGATAGTGGTCCATTGGTTCAATGCAGGACAATGGCCTCCTCCAAACTTTCCTACTCTGGACCCAGATTCGGAGAACTAAACACAGTCTGGTTTCTCTGTAAGCGATAATTTAGATGGTAGAATGGGTTTGTAATTAACAATATAGTACATGAATTTGAAACATTAAGTAATTTGTGTCCAATTATGTGGCTACTATAATTGAGTTCATCAGATTATATAATAAATAATTATAAGTATTATTTCATGTTTAACCCACTGAGCACCAGCTAATTATTAATAAAAGTACGCTGTAAGACCGGCCAATTTTGTCAAAAAAAAAATTCTTCTAAAATAGCTGAAATAGGTGAGAAATAAAGAATAACCCTAAAAAAAAAAAAAAAATCGCCTCGGTCATTTGGGGGTCCTAAGGGGGTCTTCAACCATCAGCTGATATCGGGCGGCCTTCAAGCTTCCCGCCAGGCACTTCACAGCTGAGCGCGGCAGCATGGCAGATGTACGATGCGTCCAGTTTTCGAGTGACGGTTACTTACACCACCCGAGCATTGTGTGTGCCTTCATAGTTCATATATATTAGCAAGATGTATCACATAATATCATTATAAGTGAAGTTACAGTGTGATAAGTGCATAGATTTAGTTTTATAAGTGCCCACGAGTGGCAAGGCCCGCGCGCGTCCTGGTTACCATGACGACCGACGGCCATCTTGGTCTCAGACAATAACAGAAGGCACGCACGTACACACAACCAGTTGATCGACAAACGCCAGCCACCACTTTCCCTTTCATTGTCTGCCTCTCTCATGCACTTTGTTTATTGAATTTAGACTTTCTCGTATGTTTTATAGTTATAATATAAGTTTTACACATTGTTTTAGGCACTTTTGACTTAGAAATATGGGTTTTCACATTGTATTTTATACTGGTGTTCTGTACTTGTGTTGTATCTTATTCTATCTCACTGTTATGTTGTACTTATGTTTAATCATATTCTATCTCACTGTTATCGTCATTGTTCACAGGGTTATGCTATATTTACACTTATTGGTGTCCGTCACTGTTTTACGTATATTTGAATGTCACTATTACTTACATATTGTGTTCGGCACTTTGTATATATAATATTTACACTTCGTTTTTGGACACTCACTTCACTTTTGATAGCGTCTTTTATCGCAGTCTTTGAACACACTGTTTTAGAAATGTTCAAGGGTGTGATACTCCCTGAAGCAGACTGGGAAACACAGTGCAACACCACATTCTAGGCACATATTACTGGTATCTGTTCTCGAGAGGGGCCTCTGTGTCGTCTTCCGGCACACATGACACCGTCTGTGGGGTCTAGCATTGCCATCTGTGGGCGGCAAATACTCAGGGAAGTGGCGTTCTGTCAGCCTGGCAATCCCTTCTGCTGCTGGCTGTCGATGTGCGGGGGGTTGCTGGGCTTCGGAGGCAGTCATGTTTTTCCTCAACATCTCCCTGAACAACTCGATGCAGAAGTTCTCCATCGTTTCCTGTTTGCCAGTGATTGTTGCGAAGAGGATGTGGCTGTTATACAGAGTGATATCGAGGAGGATTGCCTTGCACTCGCTGCAAGAGAAGGGGTATGCACCGAGGGAGCTATGAAGAATAATGATTGCCGTGATAGCAATAGAAGAGTGAAATAGATGCAACATTGCAGCGTGTAGAAACACTCTCCCTCCAGCCACCACCAGCACAACACCTCCATGTGACGTCCCGCCTAGCCTTCGCAACATGCATTCCCTGATTAAGGCTCCACTACCTGACTCCGGCTCCTACAACGACCCTGGCTTTCCCTTTGTCAAGAAGTTAAAGTGGGGCAAAGAAACCAGCCCCTTGTCCACTATCAGGTTCCAAGACGAATTAGAAACGGGGCTGGAATACACGCACAAGGCCTCCTACCTAAAGGGGGTATCCCACTGTGTGATTTTTCGATGGCGAACGCCCAGCGACAGAGGGCGACATGATTTTTTTGTCTATGTTCCAAAAATAGCCATATTCGCTCTAACATTCTCCAATTGTCGCCAAAATCGCACAACGGTCGCCATAGCGTCACCCATGTTCGCCCAGATTCGCTGTTAAATTTTAAGCATACCCAAAAAACGGCGGCGAACTGAAAATGTTGGCGAACGTTCGCCCTTTGTCTCACTTCATTCGCCCTTGGTCGCACTATAGTCGCACAATTCGCACCAATTCACCCTGATTCGCCAATTTGCAAATTCCAATTATTGGCAATGCTGCTTTTTGAACGAATAGGGAGACAGTAGCGCGCCAGTAGCGCTAATGCAGCGAATGTGTCGACGAATTATTGCCAATGCCATACGAATGACATGCGGCATGTGGCGAACTGAGGTGATTGGTGTGTTTTTATGTGACTGTTGATGTGTCTCTCACTATAGTCTTGTTTCTTTTCAACTGAAGGTAAAAAATGCAAAGTTCCCATCAGGATTTCTGTTATATTCTTTCCTCTCACTTAAACAGTAGGCTACCATAGTGCGGTTGGGAGTATGAACATGATTAGACTAATATCCAGTATTCGAGAATGGATAATAAGTCGTAGGCGTGTGCATAAACCTTTAACCGTCCTGGTGGTGTAATGGTTAAGGTGGCAAAAATATGTGTGTGATAACCCGGGTTCGAATCCCGGTGGATCATATATACTTTAATTAATTTCATTGGGGGTGTGGTGGTGAGATTAATAAAAATAATATTATTAGTAGGTTTAGGGATATTTCTTCGAGAGGCCGGTCTATATGATCTGTGCCCCATGAATATTCTTTCCTCTCACTTAAACAGTAGGCTACCATAGTGCGGTTGGGAGTATGAACATGATTAGACTAATATCCAGTATTCGAGAATGGATAATAAGTCGTAGGCGTGTGCATAAACCTTTAACCGTCCTGGTGGTGTAATGGTTAAGGTGGCAAAAATATGTGTGTGATAACCCGGGTTCGAATCCCGGTGGATCATATATACTTTAATTAATTTCATTGGGGGTGTGGTGGTGAGATTAATAAAAATAATATTATTAGTAGGTTTAGGGATATTTCTTCGAGAGGCCGGTCTATATTATGATCTGTGCCCCATGAATATTCTTTCCTCTCACTTAAACAGTAGGCTACCATAGTGCGGTTGGGAGTATGAACATGATTAGACTAATATCCAGTATTCGAGAATGGATAATAAGTCGTAGGCGTGTGCATAAACCTTTAACCGTCCTGGTGGTGTAATGGTTAAGGTGGCAAAAATATGTGTGTGATAACCCGGGTTCGAATCCCGGTGGATCATATATACTTTAATTAATTTCATTGGGGGTGTGGTGGTGAGATTAATAAAAATAATATTATTAGTAGGTTTAGGGATATTTCTTCGAGAGGCCGGTCTATATGATCTGTGCCCCATGAATATTCTTTCCTCTCACTTAAACAGTAGGCTACCATAGTGCGGTTGGGAGTATGAACATGATTAGACTAATATCCAGTATTCGAGAATGGATAATAAGTCGTAGGCGTGTGCATAAACCTTTAACCGTCCTGGTGGTGTAATGGTTAAGGTGGCAAAAATATGTGTGTGATAACCCGGGTTCGAATCCCGGTGGATCATATATACTTTAATTAATTTCATTGGGGGTGTGGTGGTGAGATTAATAAAAATAATATTATTAGTAGGTTTAGGGATATTTCTTCGAGAGGCCGGTCTATATTATGATCTGTGCCCCATGAATATTCTTTCCTCTCACTTAAACAGTAGGCTACCATAGTGCGGTTGGGAGTATGAACATGATTAGACTAATATCCAGTATTCGAGAATGGATAATAAGTCGTAGGCGTGTGCATAAACCTTTAACCGTCCTGGTGGTGTAATGGTTAAGGTGGCAAAAATATGTGTGTGATAACCCGGGTTCGAATCCCGGTGGATCATATATACTTTAATTAATTTCATTGGGGGTGTGGTGGTGAGATTAATAAAAATAATATTATTAGTAGGTTTAGGGATATTTCTTCGAGAGGCCGGTCTATATTATGATCTGTGCCCCATGAATATTCTTTCCTCTCACTTAAACAGTAGGCTACCATAGTGCGGTTATGAGTATGAACATGATTAGACTAATATCCAGTATTCGAGAATGGATAATAAGTCGTAGGCGTGTGCATAAACCTTTAACCGTCCTGGTGGTGTAATGGTTAAGGTGGCAAAAATATGTGTGTGATAACCCGGGTTCGAATCCCGGTGGATCATATATACTTTAATTAATTTCATTGGGGGTGTGGTGGTGAGATTAATAAAAATAATATTATTAGTAGGTTTAGGGATATTTCTTCGAGAGGCCGGTCTATATGATCTGTGCCCCATGAATATTCTTTCCTCTCACTTAAACAGTAGGCTACCATAGTGCGGTTGGGAGTATGAACATGATTAGACTAATATCCAGTATTCGAGAATGGATAATAAGTCGTAGGCGTGTGCATAAACCTTTAACCGTCCTGGTGGTGTAATGGTTAAGGTGGCAAAAATATGTGTGTGATAACCCGGGTTCGAATCCCGGTGGATCATATATACTTTAATTAATTTCATTGGGGGTGTGGTGGTGAGATTAATAAAAATAATATTATTAGTAGGTTTAGGGATATTTCTTCGAGAGGCCGGTCTATATGATCTGTGCCCCATGAATATTCTTTCCTCTCACTTAAACAGTAGGCTACCATAGTGCGGTTGGGAGTATGAACATGATTAGACTAATATCCAGTATTCGAGAATGGATAATAAGTCGTAGGCGTGTGCATAAACCTTTAACCGTCCTGGTGGTGTAATGGTTAAGGTGGCAAAAATATGTGTGTGATAACCCGGGTTCGAATCCCGGTGGATCATATATACTTTAATTAATTTCATTGGGGGTGTGGTGGTGAGATTAATAAAAATAATATTATTAGTAGGTTTAGGGATATTTCTTCGAGAGGCCGGTCTATATGATCTGTGCCCCATGAATATTCTTTCCTCTCACTTAAACAGTAGGCTACCATAGTGCGGTTGGGAGTATGAACATGATTAGACTAATATCCAGTATTCGAGAATGGATAATAAGTCGTAGGCGTGTGCATAAACCTTTAACCGTCCTGGTGGTGTAATGGTTAAGGTGGCAAAAATATGTGTGTGATAACCCGGGTTCGAATCCCGGTGGATCATATATACTTTAATTAATTTCATTGGGGGTGTGGTGGTGAGATTAATAAAAATAATATTATTAGTAGGTTTAGGGATATGGATATTTCTTCGAGAGGCCGGTCTATATGATCTGTGCCCCATGAATATTCTTTCCTCTCACTTAAACAGTAGGCTACCATAGTGCGGTTGGGAGTATGAACATGATTAGACTAATATCCAGTATTCGAGAATGGATAATAAGTCGTAGGCGTGTGCATAAACCTTTAACCGTCCTGGTGGTGTAATGGTTAAGGTGGCAAAAATATGTGTGTGATAACCCGGGTTCGAATCCCGGTGGATCATATATACTTTAATTAATTTCATTGGGGGTGTGGTGGTGAGATTAATAAAAATAATATTATTAGTAGGTTTAGGGATATTTCTTCGAGAGGCCGGTCTATATGATCTGTGCCCCATGAATATTCTTTCCTCTCACTTAAACAGTAGGCTACCATAGTGCGGTTGGAAGTATGAACATGATTAGACTAATATCCAGTATTCGAGAATGGATAATAAGTCGTAGGCGTGTGCATAAACCTTTAACCGTCCTGGTGGTGTAATGGTTAAGGTGTCAAAAATATGTGTGTGATAACCCGGGTTCGAATCCCGGTGGATCATATATACTTTAATTAATTTCATTGGGGGTGTGGTGGTGAGATTAATAAAAATAATATTATTAGTAGGTTTAGGGATATTTCTTCGAGAGGCCGGTCTATATGATCTGTGCCCCATGAATATTCTTTCCTCTCACTTAAACAGTAGGCTACCATAGTGCGGTTGGGAGTATGAACATGATTAGACTAATATCCAGTATTCGAGAATGGATAATAAGTCGTAGGCGTGTGCATAAACCTTTAACCGTCCTGGTGGTGTAATGGTTAAGGTGGCAAAAATATGTGTGTGATAACCCGGGTTCGAATCCCGGTGGATCATATATACTTTAATTAATTTCATTGGGGGTGTGGTGGTGAGATTAATAAAAATAATATTATTAGTAGGTTTAGGGATATTTCTTCGAGAGGCCGGTCTATATGATCTGTGCCCCATGAATATTCTTTCCTCTCACTTAAACAGTAGGCTACCATAGTGCGGTTGGGAGTATGAACATGATTAGACTAATATCCAGTATTCGAGAATGGATAATAAGTCGTAGGCGTGTGCATAAACCTTTAACCGTCCTGGTGGTGTAATGGTTAAGGTGGCAAAAATATGTGTGTGATAACCCGGGTTCGAATCCCGGTGGATCATATATACTTTAATTAATTTCATTGGGGGTGTGGTGGTGAGATTAATAAAAATAATATTATTAGTAGGTTTAGGGATATTTCTTCGAGAGGCCGGTCTATATTATGATCTGTGCCCCATGAATATTCTTTCCTCTCACTTAAACAGTAGGCTACCATAGTGCGGTTGGGAGTATGAACATGATTAGACTAATATCCAGTATTCGAGAATGGATAATAAGTCGTAGGCGTGTGCATAAACCTTTAACCGTCCTGGTGGTGTAATGGTTAAGGTGGCAAAAATATGTGTGTGATAACCCGGGTTCGAATCCCGGTGGATCATATATACTTTAATTAATTTCATTGGGGGTGTGGTGGTGAGATTAATAAAAATAATATTATTAGTAGGTTTAGGGATATTTCTTCGAGAGGCCGGTCTATATGATCTGTGCCCCATGAATATTCTTTCCTCTCACTTAAACAGTAGGCTACCATAGTGCGGTTGGGAGTATGAACATGATTAGACTAATATCCAGTATTCGAGAATGGATAATAAGTCGTAGGCGTGTGCATAAACCTTTAACCGTCCTGGTGGTGTAATGGTTAAGGTGGCAAAAATATGTGTGTGATAACCCGGGTTCGAATCCCGGTGGATCATATATACTTTAATTAATTTCATTGGGGGTGTGGTGGTGAGATTAATAAAAAAAATATTATTAGTAGGTTTAGGGATATTTCTTCGAGAGGCCAGTCTACATTATGATCTGCGCCCCATGAATATTCTTTCCTCTCACTTAAACAGTAGGCTACCATAGTGCGGTTGGGAGTATGAACATGATTAGACTAATATCCAGTATTCGAGAATGGAAAATAAGTCGTAGGCGTGTGCATAAACCTTTAACCGTCCTGGTGGTGTAATGGTTAAGGTGGCAAAAATATGTGTGTGATAACCCGGGTTCGAATCCCGGTGGATCATATATACTTTAATTAATTTCATTGGGGGTGTGGTGGTGAGATTAATAAAAATAATATTATTAGTAGGTTTAGGGATATTTCTTCGAGAGGCCGGTCTATATGATCTGTGCCCCATGAATATTCTTTCCTCTCACTTAAACAGTAGGCTACCATAGTGCGGTTGGGAGTATGAACATGATTAGACTAATATCCAGTATTCGAGAATGGATAATAAGTCGTAGGCGTGTGCATAAACCTTTAACCGTCCTGGTGGTGTAATGGTTAAGGTGGCAAAAATATGTGTGTGATAACCCGGGTTCGAATCCCGGTGGATCATATATACTTTAATTAATTTCATTGGGGGTGTGGTGGTGAGATTAATAAAAATAATATTATTAGTAGGTTTAGGGATATTTCTTCGAGAGGCCGGTCTACATTATGATCTGTGCCCCATGAATATTCTTTCCTCTCACTTAAACAGTAGGCTACCATAGTGCGGTTGGGAGTATGAACATGATTAGACTAATATCCAGTATTCGAGAATGGATAATAAGTCGTAGACGTGTGCATAAACCTTTAACCGTCCTGGTGGTGTAATGGTTAAGGTGGCAAAAATATGTGTGTGATAACCCGGGTTCGAATCCCGGTGGATCATATATACTTTAATTAATTTCATTGGGGGTGTGGTGGTGAGATTAATAAAAATAATATTATTAGTAGGTTTAGGGATATTTCTTCGAGAGGCCGGTCTATATGATCTGTGCCCCATGAATATTCTTTCCTCTCGGCTCTCACTTAAACAGTAGCTACCATAGTGCGGTTGGGAGTATGAACATGATTAGACTAATATCCAGTATTCGAGAATGGATAATTAGTCGTAGGCGTGTGCATAAACCTTTAACCGTCCTGGTGGTGTAATGGTTAAGGTGGCAAAAATATGTGTGTGATAACCCGGGTTCGAATCCCGGTGGATCATATATACTTTAATTAATTTCATTGGGGGTGTGGTGGTGAGATTAATAAAAATAATATTATTAGTAGGTTTAGGGATATTTCTTCGAGAGGCCGGTCTATATGATCTGTGCCCCATGAATATTCTTTCCTCTCACTTAAACAGTAGGCTACCATAGTGCGGTTGGGAGTATGAACATGATTAGACTAATATCCAGTATTCGAGAATGGATAATAAGTCGTAGGCGTGTGCATAAACCTTTAACCTTCCTGGTGGTGTAATGGTTAAGGTGGCAAAAATATGTGTGTGATAACCCGGGTTCGAATCCCGGTGGATCATATATACTTTAATTAATTTCATTGGGGGTGTGGTGGTGAGATTAATAAAACTAATATTATTAGTAGGTTTAGGGATATTTCTTCGAGAGGCCGGTCTATATTATGATCTGTGCCCCATGAATATTCTTTCCTCTCACTTAAACAGTAGGCTACCATAGTGCGGTTGGGAGTATGAACATGATTAGACTAATATCCAGTATTCGAGAATGGATAATAAGTCGTAGGCGTGTGCATAAACCTTTAACCGTCCTGGTGGTGTAATGGTTAAGGTGGCAAAAATATGTGTGTGATAACCCGGGTTCGAATCCCGGTGGATCATATATACTTTAATTAATTTCATTGGGGGTGTGGTGGTGAGATTAATAAAAATAATATTATTAGTAGGTTTAGGGATATTTCTTCGAGAGGCCGGTCTATATTATGATCTGTGCCCCATGAATATTCTTTCCTCTCACTTAAACAGTAGGCTACCATAGTGCGGTTGGGAGTATGAACATGATTAGACTAATATCCAGTATTCGAGAATGGATAATAAGTCGTAGGCGTGTGCATAAACCTTTAACCGTCCTGGTGGTGTAATGGTTAAGGTGGCAAAAATATGTGTGTGATAACCCGGGTTCGAATCCTGGTGGATCATATATACTTTAATTAATTTCATTGGGGGTGTGGTGGTGAGATTAATAAAAATAATATTATTAGTAGGTTTAGGGATATTTCTTCGAGAGGCCGGTCTATATGATCTGTGCCCCATGAATATTCTTTCCTCTCACTTAAACAGTAGGCTACCATAGTGCGGTTGGGAGTATGAACATGATTAGACTAATATCCAGTATTCGAGAATGGATAATAAGTCGTAGGCGTGTGCATAAACCTTTAACCGTCCTGGTGGTGTAATGGTTAAGGTGGCAAAAATATGTGTGTGATAACCCGGGTTCGAATCCCGGTGGATCATATATACTTTAATTAATTTCATGGGGGGTGTGGTGGTGAGATTAATAAAAATAATATTATTAGTAGGTTTAGGGATATTTCTTCGAGAGGCCGGTCTATATGATCTGTGCCCCATGAATATTCTTTCCTCTCACTTAAACAGTAGGCTACCATAGTGCGGTTGGGAGTATGAACATGATTAGACTAATATCCAGTATTCGAGAATGGATAATAAGTCGTAGGCGTGTGCATAAACCTTTAACCGTCCTGGTGGTGTAATGGTTAAGGTGGCAAAAATATGTGTGTGATAACCCGGGTTCGAATCCCGGTGGATCATATATACTTTAATTAATTTCATTGGGGGTGTGGTGGTGAGATTAATAAAAATAATATTATTAGTAGGTTTAGGGATATTTCTTCGAGAGGCCGGTCTTTATGATCTGTGCCCCATGAATATTCTTTCCTCTCACTTAAACAGTAGGCTACCATAGTGCGGTTGGGAGTATGAACATGATTAGACTAATATCCAGTATTCGAGAATGGATAATAAGTCGTAGGCGTGTGCATAAACCTTTAACCGTCCTGGTGGTGTAATGGTTAAGGTGGCAAAAATATGTGTGTGATAACCCAGGTTCGAATCCCGGTGGATCATATACTGTATACTTTAATTAATTTCATTGGGGGTGTGGTGGTGAGATTAATAAAAATAATATTATTAGTAGGTTTAGGGATATTTCTTCGAGAGGCCGGTCTATATGATCTGTGCCCCATGAATATTCTTTCCTCTCACTTAAACAGTAGGCTACCATAGTGCGGTTGGGAGTATGAACATGATTAGACTAATATCCAGTATTCGAGAATGGATAATAAGTCGTAGGCGTGTGCATAAACCTTTAACTGTCCTGGTGGTGTAATGGTTAAGGTGGCAAAAATATGTGTGTGATAACCCGGGTTCGAATCCCGGTGGATCATATATACTTTAATTAATTTCATTGGGGGTGTGGTGGTGAGATTAATAAAAATAATATTATTAGTAGGTTTAGGGATATTTCTTCGAGAGGCCGGTCTATATGATCTGTGCCCCATGAATATTCTTTCCTCTCACTTAACCCGGGAACTGCGGGAAGACTCTTTAGAGTTCGGCCGGCGGACTGCGGGAAGACTCTCTGGAGTAAGTAAAACTAAAAATCAACTTTTTACATCGAAAATTTTTTTTTTTTTTTTTTTTTTTTTTTTTTTTTTTTTTTTTTTTTTTGGCCCCTGGGCCATGCAAAATCTCAGTCCTCTACCTCCCCTCCTTCCCCACTTTCCTCCTATTCCTCAGTTATCACCTATTTTCCCTATTATTCCCTTATTCTGAGGTATATTTTCGTGCTAACATTAGCGAGTTGCAAGCAGGGTGTTGTCATCACTGATGGCCATCGAGTGCAAGAGAGAGAGAGAGAGTATCGATCGACTGTGTCTCAGTGGCCTTGGGGGAAATTGGCGGGAAAGGAGTTTGCCTCACCCATAGATTATACAACTCGCGGGCTATATCTCCGATTTTGACCATCCAAACGCTGTTTTCACTCGTTTTATTGTTGTTTCAGGTTAATACCTTTATAATCAACCCATAATAGGCGCATATGGATAATTATTAATGCTATTAATGGTACAATGAATATTTTAGTGACGAAAAACCTCAAATACGTCAGCACAGGGGGAGGTTTTCATTTACCCCCGTGCGCACTTCAGAGGTTAAACAGTAGGCTACCATAGTGCGGTTGGGAGTATGAACATGATTAGACTAATATCCAGTATTCGAGAATGGATAATAAGTCGTAGGCGTGTGCATAAACCTTTAACCGTCCTGGTGGTGTAATGGTTTAGGTGGCAAAAATATGTGTGTGATAACCCGGGTTCGAATCCCGGTGGATCATATATACTTTAATTAATTTCATTGGGGGTGTGGTGGTGAGATTAATAAAAATAATATTATTAGTAGGTTTAGGGATATTTCTTCGAGAGGCCGGTCTATATGATCTGTGCCCCATGAATATTCTTTCCTCTCACTTAAACAGTAGGCTACCATAGTGCGGTTGGGAGTATGAACATGATTAGACTAATATCCAGTATTCGAGAATGGATAATAAGTCGTAGGCGTGTGCATAAACCTTTAACCGTCCTGGTGGTGTAATGGTTAAGGTGGCAAAAATATGTGTGTGATAACCCGGGTTCGAATCCCGGTGGATCATATATACTTTAATTAATTTCATTGGGGGTGTGGTGGTGAGATTAATAAAAAATAATATTATTAGTAGGTTTAGGGATATTTCTTCGAGAGGCCGGTCTATATGATCTGTGCCCCATGAATATTCTTTCCTCTCACTTAAACAGTAGGCTACCATAGTGCGGTTGGGAGTATGAACATGATTAGACTAATATCCAGTATTCGAGAATGGATAATAAGTCGTAGGCGTGTGCATAAACCTTTAACCGTCCTGGTGGTGTAATGGTTAAGGTGGCAAAAATATGTGTGTGATAACCCGGGTTCGAATCCCGGTGGATCATATATACTTTAATTAATTTCATTGGGGGTGTGGTGGTGAGATTAATAAAAATAATTTTGAAGGTTTTGTAGTGAAATGTGGTGCTAATTATATAAACTTGGACTTAACCCCTTCACCCCCATAACTTTCATTCTGGCATTCAACACGAGTAAGTGTCAGGTTCTTGAGATGGGAAAAAGTAAATATAGACCTTCTTGGGGATATAAAATAGGAGATGAAATAATTAGTAAAGCTGTGAAAGCAAAAGACCTAGGGGTAGTTGTGGCAGACAGCTTGTCACCTGAACAGCATATAAATAAAATAACTGGTGAAACCTATGCAGTGTTGACTAACATGAGAATAGCTCTGAATTATTTAGATGAAGAGATGTTAGCAAAAATAATAGGGACAATAATACGACCAAGACTGGAGTATGCAGCAGTGGTGTGGTCTCCACACCTTATAAAACATAATAAAAAACTGGAAAGAGTTCAGAGAGTTGCCACTAAGATGATAGCTAGCCTTAGAGATCTGCCTTATGAGGAAAGATTGGAGAGGCTAAAGCTGCCAACGCTGAGGGAGAGGAGAGAGAGAGGTGACATGATCATGATGTTTAAGTGTGTGAAAGGTTTTGAGAAGATCGACAAGGGAGATTTTGTGGTGAGGGACGAGGGAAGAACCAGGGGTCATGATTGTAAGTTGAGGAAAGTTATATGTAAGTCTGATGTAAGAAAGTTCAGCTTCCCGTATAGAAGCATTGAGTGTTGGAATAAGTTGGATGGGGAGGTGGTGGGAGCAAGAAATATCCAAACTTTTAAAGCAAAATTGGATAAATGTAGAGAGAGAGACAGGACAACACGAGCTTAGGCTCAAATCCTGTATACTACAATTAGGTGAGTACAATTAGGTGAGTACACACACACACACATGGCATTCGCCATATTCGCCATAAGTTGCACAACCTCCGTGGTTTTATCTCATTACATCGTCCAACATTCGAAAGTCAATCTCTGTGCATCCGCCATTTTCGCCCTTTGTCTCACTTCATCCGCCCTTAATCGCCCTCAATTGTCGCACAACATTCGTCATTATCGCCAAAGATTGCGCCATAATCGTCCTTTGGTCTTACTTCCGTCGCACTTCATTCGAGGAAATTCGTCTTTTTCGCTTACATTCGATTTCATTCGCTTCTGAAAAACCCATATTCGTCGCGATGTTTGGGACATAGGCAAAAAACACACAGTGGGATACCCCCTTTACGGTGTATGCCAACACCACCAGACCAGCAAACGCCCGCTCCCGCGCATGGAGGAACTACCTGGAAAGCCACAAATGCTTCTCCCGCCAAGGCGATGTCTGGATTTTCGAAATCCAGCCACGAGGCCATGTCTATTACCCCGGGGAAGAGAGTGAGATAGGGAAGGAAAGCAGGAATGAGGAGAATCAAGGAGATGAGGCCCCGCAAATACCAGCAACTACTGCCACCACGCCACCAAGACAAGAGGGCATAAGCGACTGCTCACTACACTTCGCTCTGGGCGCCTGTATCACCCAGGCACTTCCCCCGACCCCAGGAAAGAACATACCTGTGAGGGCGGCACCAGACAACGATGCACAAATCAGAGATGAACACTCAAGATATCGTGGGGAATGAATCGTGCATACATACCAACACACAACGCGCCCTTCTTGCCCTGATTTGCACCACCGCCATTGCGCGGGTTCCCAGGAGGGCTACCGCAGCCGACCCAGACCCTCCTCCAAGCACAGCCGCCCCTCTAGCCATGAAATGCCCCACCAAGGAGAACGACGGAAGTGGTAAGACCATCTCAGCCCACCTCATCATCATCAGAGTTGGAAAGATATCAACACCACACTGGTAGGGTTGGTATAAAAAAGACTTGGGACTGTTTACCAAGATTTTGCCTTGAGGGAGTAAGAAACTGGTGGAACTACTCGACTCATTTCTCGAAGGTATCTTGGATTTGCTCGTATCCTTGTTGGACCACACTGGTGACCACCCAACATCTTTACATTGCCTTGATACAGGATTTACTTTAGCTAGAGTATGCAGCACTGACCAAGTGCTCTAGTTTTAGTAAACCTACAAAAACAGTAAGACTGGTTGGAAGAGCGTAAGACACTGGTGAAACGGCTTCCCTCTAAGTCAGGACTCGTAGTGGAGGGTGTAAGACACTGGTGAAACAACTCCCTACTTAAGTCCTACGATACGAGAGCGTAAGACACTGGTGAAACGGCTCGTACTCGTATTAACCCAAGATCCAACATAACATTTCTTCCAGAGACTTCAATAGGAAATCTAGGTCAAGGACTCGTAGTGGAGGGCGTAAGACACTGGCGAAACGACTCCCTACTTAACCCTTTACCGGGCACTCATAGATATACTTATATTATCGATTTTTTGACCCTAGACCATGAAAGAAGACAATTTTCTAAGACATATTTACTTTTGAATTTTTTTCAAAAATGTTGATTTTGAGGTTGCAAATTGAAATTTGTGAAGTGACTATATATGGTCACTTGCCGGTCTATGGTCATAAAATTTCAGAAAGTTGCAATATTGAAAACAATAAATATGGATAAATAAACACTCTACATGACAGTAAAATCATTGTTTTATTTAAAAAAACTTATCAAAAATATATTAGAATAAAAATACCTTACATTATAGTTGTTTGTTGACCAAGTACTTTTGTACCCGGATTTCCCACCTCTTTTCAACATTCCTTGCCTCTTGAACCTAGGCAACACGTGTGTGGTAGTCCTTGAAGCAGTTTCTGTCGGCGTTGAGACACAGGTGTACCTTGCACACCTGGCAGAGCACATTAGACCGGATTATATTA
This sequence comes from Lithodes maja, assembly GCA_037953745.1. NCBI lineage: Eukaryota > Metazoa > Arthropoda > Malacostraca > Decapoda > Lithodidae > Lithodes > Lithodes maja. Next base: position 54,548 of record JBAKBP010014538.1, read on the forward strand.
CCTTTCCGGCTACAGTGCTTGCAGGTCTGCCGGGTGACATACAGTGGGACGTGGAAGAGGGTCCTGTCAAACCGCACCATTGTGTCAGGCACTTGGCTGCGCTGACCACGGATGGGTTTGGGTAGGTCGATGGCATTGTTGTCGGTGTTGGGGCTGGAGGTGTTGGGGTTGGAGGTGTTGGGGCTGCCAGGTGACGAGGACAAGGAGCTCCTCAGAGGCCGAGCGATCATGGACTTCTTGTTGCTGGTGCAACGGAACACATGTATCCTGAAGTCCTTGAGGCACATTCCCTTTTCGCCTAGTGACCGGCAGTCCCGCCTGTAACACAGCCATGCATTGGTCAGGCAGAGGTCCACACAATAGGCAAAGAGCCTCATGTACCACCTGTTGGACTTCATGGGGGTACGATACAGGTGCACCAGCATGTCACTCTTGTCGATGCCCCCCATGTTTGCATTGTAGCTCTTGATAACATTGGGGCAATCGACATCCTCCTTCTTCTTGGTGTCCTTGCTGTACCTCTTGCACTTAGACACTGGCTCCAGCCCCAGGTCAGTGGACAGCACAGTCACAGCCTTGTTGTCCTTCCACCTCAGAGCCAGGATGCCATCATCGGTGGTTAGGTAGTCATAAGTACCACGAGGGACAGCCTTCTTCTCCATCTCCTTGGCTGACTTAAGAGGAGGGCCGATCCTGTTGTCCCTCGCAGTCCCTGTGTACCTGATGTCTCTCGCCTGCAGGTACCTCACCAGCTCCAGACTCGTGAAGAAGTTGTCGGCAAAGATGGCTGTGGTACTGGATGAGGTCATGGTGCTGGCTAGAACTGACACAATCTGGCTGGTGGCTCCGAGGGCCTCTTGTTCTGGAGTTAGGGGGATACCGTGGGAAGGTAGAGTAGTCTTCCCCTGGTAGAGGACCATGTCATGGATGAAACCATCCTCCGAGGCTCTGGAGAACAGTTTGAATCCCCACTTGTCAGGCTTGTTCTTGATGTACTGCCTGAGATTCCCTGCTGTCTTTCCCTTGTATCCCACCATGACCTCATCGATGGACTGCTTGGGTGTTTGAGGCTCACTCCTGAAGGCATCGGTCATGAAAGTGAAGAGGGGACGGACCTTGTAGAACCTGTCGATGGTGCCACCCAGCTGGGAGTTGTCATTGAAGTGGATGGTTCGGCGGAGTAGTCGGAAACGCTTCGATGACATGAGGTCGGCCACCTGAGGAACCCGAGTGTACATAGCCCAGTAGTCGTCCAGGGAGGGACACTCTACAATACCCATGTACAGTAGGATACTGATGAACACCATCATCTCTTCCTCAGTGGTCGAAAAAGTCGTGGCGATGTCCTTCTGGGTGGCATATAAGTTGGTCTGGTAGGTTATATGTTTCATTACCTGTGGAGTTATGAATCGGGCAAAATACTGGTGAGGAGCCTCGATGTACTGAGGAGGTTTGTGGTGATAGGCGGGCAGGGGTTGGTTCTGGATGTCCACCTTCTTCCAGGTTGTGGGCCGTGCTTGGGACTTCTTACCCTTACCCTTAGCCTTACCCTTGGATGTGTTAGCCTCTAGCAATACCTCCATAGCCTCCTCCTCATCCTCCTCATCCTCCTCATCCTCAAGCTCCTCTGGTACTTCCTCAAATGCAGGTCCGACACACTTCCTCTTGGGGTTCGGTTCATCCGAAGCGTGAGGTGTGTTGACATCGTGGGGTGGTGGCAGCATGAAGTCCGGGTCAGCGACGTCGTCGTCAGTCGTCGTCATCCATGAATTCATCGTCGCTGATGTTAGGGTCGGCAGGCACCACAGTAGCCTCACAGCGGCGGGGCCCGCTTGTAGAAGAGTCCTGTCAGTAACTGAAAGAGAAATAATTTGTTAGAAATGTATCCAAAAAAGTCAATACACAAATAAAAAAAAAAAAAAAAAAAAAAAAAAAATATAATATATAATACCGGTATATAAAATTATATATATATATATATATATATATATATATATATATATATATATATATATAATTATATATAATTATAATTATATATAATTATATATATATATATATAATTATATATATATATATATATATATATATGACATATATATTATGCATATATATAATAACAAATATCTTTAGTAATACCACAAAATGTATATATAATAATTATAATATAAATAAATAGCGTACAATATGTTCATTATAATGAACATTATTTGAATGTAGAATTTGACCCCAAAAATGTAATAATATATGAAGAAATTTGGTTTAAAAATATAAAAAAAACACACATAATTAATTATTCACTAATGAAAAAACACATCAAAATATGGCATTGTTTGTCACTGGAGCATGTATTAATGTGCTACACAACTTTACCCACAACCCATAATGAATTGTGGAAATTATATAAAGAGTTATATCTAGTTATAAAAAACTATTAGTGTCAATAAAAAAATTATGATAGACGGGCCAAAATGTCCATATATGGACATCTGAAAATTACGATAGACGGGCGTATGTCCATATATGGACATACGATTTTTCACTCGTGGATTACATCAATTTCTATAACCCTCACGTAATTGACACCAATATCATTCGATAGCACATTTATTCTATTGTACAATGTTTGGGTTTCATCAACTTACCGGCATTATGTCGGGGTGGTAGGGTCGTGGGCGTGGGAGCAACTTTGGGCGAAAGTGCGTCTCTGACAAAGGTTGGAGGAAGACTGAAGTTTCCCTCGGCTCTGAGCGAAATGGTGAGCTGGGGAAGCTCTGACGTCAGTGTCTTGGGTTTGTGACGTGATGCATCCTGATTGGCTGGGAGGCGATTGCACCATGTTTCGACATCTGCGGGCGGCTGGGGGACGCCATCTTTGCCACCCGTTTAAGTTACCATATATGGTCACTTGCCCGGGTAAAAGGGGTTAAGTCCTACGATGCGAGAGCGTAAGACACTGGTGAAATAGCTCGTATTCGTATATAAGACCTCAATATCAAAGTTCTTAAGAAGATCCTCAAGAAAGTCTTCACTAACGTTGCAACCGTCACACGGCAGGATCACCACCACAGACCAGGACATCATCGGGAATACAATGTAGCCGCATCTTCAAAGACCGTCGGAACCTGCCCAACATCTCCCCCTTGAGGCGCCTAGTGGATCCTTGATCGTGCTGTTACATAATTACCTACACATGTCTGATGTAACATTTTACCTTTAATCATATGTTACTGTCAAATAAGAACAGTCTATGTTTATAATCCGTGTTTCATTATCCTCTATTGCCTTCGTACTTGTGTTCGTGTTGGCCTAATTTTCAGTCAAGTAAGAAACTACCTAAGTTGTCAATACAACCCCAGTAAACAATCTGGTGTAACAGTTCACTTCATATGAAGTAAAGATTCGTTGTACTGAACTACAGATACGAGATTATTGTCAAAAAACCGAGTCTCCATATGGCATTGCGAATCACCAAATAACCCTACCACTTCCCTCCCTCACATCCAGCCCCCACACCCACAAGCTCCTCCTCTTTACCAGCTCACCACACGTGTAGATCTGATCAATGTGGACATATTATGTGTTTTGTATCCGTCTGCTATAAAATGTAATATTTGTTAGTAGTCCTTGGCAAAATCCAACGTCAAGGCTATTAACCTAATTGCAATGACGACTTGTCTATTTTGACTGCTATGTCGTCATTCCAACCGCGGTTTAAAAAGAAAACGTCTAGAGGTCTACTCCTTATCTTGCTCTAGGAGACGTTGTACATTAACCAAAACTACCACCGAAGGTGAAAAAAAGCATAGAAGAGAAGAAAAAGGGGTTTTACCTTAGTTTCCGCTTAAGGCCCATCCCGTGTGTTCCGTCATGTGCAGATCCCTGTCGAAACGTGCGCATGAGCGACCCCTCTCTTGTTATCATTTTTTTCACGCGCTCCATTGAATGAAGTCGCTTTTTGTTGTGCTCCTTTAACCCGGGAGCTGCGGGAAGACTCTTAAGAGTTCCCCCGGCGGACTGCGGGGAAGACTCTCCTGAGTAAGTAAAATTAAAAAATCAACTTTTGACATCGAAAAAAAAAAAAAAAAATATATTTTTTATTTTTTTATTTTTTTTATTTTTTGTTTGGCCCCTGGGCCATGCAAAAATCTCAGTCCTCTA
>JBAKBP010014539.1:0-58699 GCA_037953745.1 Lithodes maja
CTATTAAACCTAAACTTAAGTTGTGGGTTTGTAGAGGTGACAGGCTGAGAACACAGACAAGAGACAAAGGCGGGGTAAGTGATGAGGCAAGCACTGTCACTCAAAGGCTTGATAATCAAACCGTACTACTGTATATATATATAAGTTAACACTGACTTTGATCACAAGCTATATATCGAGTTCTACATTGAATTAAGCGAACCATGAGTGTATAGGATACATAAAATGAAATCCAGACAGTTTATAGATTGTGTGGTATAGAATATATGAAAGAAACTGAATGAAATGATAAACGAAACAATCGATAATAGTCGCAACACTTCCAGCCAATCTTTGAAAACAAAAATCCTTTTCTGTTATGTTAGAAAAAAAAAACTCGACTGTCGTAAGTTATTTGAGGACCAAGGAATATATCGTAAAGGGCACGTTGATGTGTATGACAATGATGGTGAACATGTTATCATTAATGCTGTTTGATCTTGGATTTAATTACGGTTTTATTATATAAATCACATTAAATCTTGGTCGTAGAGAGAGAGAGAGAGAGAGAGAGAGAGAGAGAGAGAGAGAGAGAGAGAGAGAGAGAGAGAGAGAGAGGGCAGAAAACCTCTACAGCCTAGATTCGTGTAACCCACTTTGTTTGTGTGAAGACTCATTTTGAGAATGCGAATACATATTGTATTAATACATTCCTGATAAATATTTAATGTTGGCCATTGTAAGCGTTTGCAATGATGGTTTAGCTATAATTTACAAGATATGAGAACAAACGTGGCTAATTACTAACCCTCGCAAGAACAAACTTATTATTGTTATATTTTCTTATGATTTGGATGTTTATGTATACATATATGTACCTTTTGTGGCAATTGACGGAGATAAATAGGCCTAAAGTAGACAACTTGGAGTCAGTGCCGCCCATATCGATTTATTCCCATATAATACTCTATTGCTAATACGCGAATTTCCATTCCGCGCCCTCGTGTGTCGCCCATATACTCGCGTATTGAGAGGCCTGACTGTATATATATATACAGTAGATAGATAGATAGATGAACTCACCTCATAATGGTAATTCATACAGCTGAGGTACCACCAACAGGAATCACCGTGTAGTTTAATAAGTCCCGCCCCTAACATGATGCGGAAGAGCAGCCAGCGCAGCCCCATGACCATGATGGGGGTGGGGGGGCTGCCCCGGGGGAGGGGGGACAGGGATAGTAACGGCACAGACCACACGGCCAGGAACCCCGTCTCCAGAAGCTGGGACTCCCATCCGAAGCCGTACCAGATCTGACCTATGGAGGAAGTATAGGTAAATTATAACATCAGGGTATGTACAGTACCTGAATATAGAGATAGATGGATAGATAGATAGATAGACAGACAGACAGATTAGATATATATATAAGTAGAATGACTCATGCTTCAAGTTACAGTACTTAGGGGAGGTTTTTATTTTCCTCCCTAGACCTCCATCAAGCTTAAATAAACACCCACCCAAGACCCTCCTTGAAGATATATTTGTAAATTTCCCGGCCGAAGGCCAATTCCTCTAATGTTACAGGCTCGCTATCGCTCGCCAGGATTTTTTTTACATCTAAATGGCACTGAAATCGCCAAAATAATGGGACAAATGACTTAAAATCCCAAAACTAATGGGGCTAAGCACAAGGGAGTCCAGAAAAAAAATCCCCCTTAACCCCAGGACCATGACTCCCTCCCAAACCAGTACAAAATCAACTAATGGGGCTAAATACGAGGGAGAAGGGGGACCAGATCTGACCTGCGGAGGAATTATAGGTTAGTTCATATTATCACCAACCACTGGATGGATGATGGGGTAATCCACTCTCTTAATTACAGAATTAAGAGATTGGATGACTCCGTTGTTGACACCTGTCCAGGATATATATATGAGAGAGAGAGAGAGAGTAAAGGTGAGGCTGACCGTTCTAAGACGTTTCACCCCATCAGTCTACTGCTCTAAGACGTTTCGCCCCATCAGCCACCCCATTCAGTGCAGGTGACGTCTATTGTATTTTATTCTACCTATACAGTATTAACCCTTGTCTAGCAGGGGGTTTTGGGTTTATTTGGGCATATTCAGGCCCTCCCGAATGATAAATCAAGTATCCGCATGAAAAGGAATGTATTCAGCAAAAACCTAGGCGCTAAAAGCTTCAAAATGAGACCAGAACGAGCTACGTAGCACTCGTCGTTCTCATGCAGTGTTACCACTAACATGGGAGTTTAGCGTATAGCGGCATATTTTTTCCCACTACGCTCACTACTGGCAACGCTGCCGGCCACTCGAGAACAGAGGGAACATGAGTTAGTGGGCGGCGGTAAGCCCTGGGAGTCGGCTATCTGTCCCGCTGCGCTCCCGGCCATTTGCACTCGATTTTAACCCTTTAAAAGCCTTAATAATTAACCTTGCTGCAAATTGGAGGCGGACTTAAGTCTGCCCCCGATCTTTAAGGGTTAAGACGATTATTAGCCTCTTAGGAAGAATATGTAGTAGCTAAGATAACGAGGGTTTGTGGGGGCGCTCGGTTATGGCCTTGGAATTGCTCGGGGCCTTGGGGCTGTTCGGCCAGGCAGCTTGGGGAACAACAACAACATTACGGCGTCAAATGGCGCCATTTATTTATTGAGTGGCACCTGAGTGGCAAGCAGTAGCTACGAGTTATTTATGTAATTTTTGTTGGATTCATTGTTATGGAATTTTGGTAAATCTTCACCAACCAGATAGATACGAGATATACAGTGTTGTTTAACCCTCCTGGCCCGGGCAGGCTCTCAAAATGACAGTGTGGGCTACCCGGGCGATCTGGCCGAAAAACGTCTAGGCCTAGGCTACCGTATTTTTGTTTAGTTTAACTGCTAGAAATTTCCCACGCATCTATAAATGTAGTGCGGTTTCCAATCTGTAGACTGGCGTTGAGTAGAGCTCTCTATGTCAACTGGTTAGTTGTGATGACGATTTCAGTGGAGAGCACTTGCAGGCGATGTTAGCAATATGACGATCTTTTCACTACTGAAACAACGACATACAGACATACAATAACAAACGAGTCTTCTCTTTCTTGTTTTCGGAGGTGCGGTGACGTAACGATCGGCTTTGTTTACATGCGTCGGACGCACGGCGTTCAGACCAAGCTGAATAGGCTTTCAAGCTTACAGATTTTAAAATGACAACCAACGGGCACCTGCCCTTAACCTGGGAACTGCGGGAAGACTCTTTAGAGTTCGGCCGGCGGACTGCGGGAAGACTCTCTGGAGTAAGTAAAACTAAAAATCAACTTTTTACATCGAAAAAAAAATTATTTTTTATTTTTTTTTTTTTTTTTTTTTTTTTTTTTTTTGGCCCCTGGGCCATGCAAAATCTCAGTCCTCTACCTCCCCTCCTTCCCCACTTTCCTCCTATTCCTCAGTTATCACCTATTTTCCCTATTATTCCCTTATTCTGAGGTATATTTTCGTGCTAACATTAGCGAGTTGCAAGCAGGGTGTTGTCATCACTGATGGCCATCGAGTGCAAGAGAGAGAGAGAGAGTATCGATCGACTGTGTCTCAGTGGCCTTGGGGGAAATTGGCGGGAAAGGAGTTTGCCTCACCCATAGATTATACAACTCGCGGGCTATATCTCCGATTTTGACCATCCAAACGCTGTTTTCACTCGTTTTATTGTTGTTTCAGGTTAATACCTTTATAATCAACCCATAATAGGCGCATATGGATAATTATTAATGCTATTAATGGTACAATGAATATTTTAGTGACGAAAAACCTCAAATACGTCAGCACAGGGGGAGGTTTTCATTTACCCCCGTGCGCACTTCAGAGGTTAATTCGTGGTGTCATTTTAAAATGACAACCGGGCCAGGAATACCGAGGACCGTCGCATTTTAGTATTTTTAACATTAGCCTAATCACCTAACTTTAACCTAAAAATAACTGTCTCGCGACCGGCCTAAAACCCAGCTCACGTTCCCTGTTTATGGGTGCGCGACGGTCTATGCCCAGCTCACGTTCCCTGTTTATGGGTTCGCAAAGATTTGTAGGATAATAAATACTTCAATGTATCTAGTTCAAGTCAAATATACATTTCCGCGCATCATCAAACATACTAAAGTCGGAAAAACTAAATAAGATGGTCACCAATTTTCCCATGGATTTTTTTATTTTCCCCTGTTAGTTTTCATCAATATACAGTATAGTGTTTGGAAATAATTACAACCCTCGGCGAAACCGTTTTCCCCATTATACAACGATCTTAAGACACGCCGCCCGATAGTGGGGAGGGCTGGCTATGAAGTACAGGGAAAATGAGGGGTTAAATGCGTAAAACGGCGATTAAAACGTATTTTAGCAAAACTTGGCTCGGGTTTTAAGGTATTTCTAAGGCCTAAAACCCAATATTTCGAAAACCCGAGCCAAGTTTTGGCCAAAGCTGACTCGGATTTTGAGAGTTTGTAGACAACAAAATTACAGTAACCTCAGGTTTCCCGAAATTGCAAAGCCATCAAACCCAAATTTTGGAAAACCCGAGCCAAGTTTTGGTAAAACTTGGCTCGGAATTTGCGAATTTTAAGAGTAAACAAATTACAGTAACCTAATTTAGAATTTTGGCTCATGTTTCCCTAAATTGCACCCAAAAAGCATAATTTTGGAAAACCCGAGCCAACTTTTGGCAAAACTTGGATCGTATTTTGAGAATCGAAAAAGACTAAACTAAATGTCGGAAATCGGCTCATGATTTCCCTAATTGCAAAGCCATATAGGCCTAACCAGATTTATCGAAAACGTAGCACTTAGTTAACCCTCCGACCCCGGCTAGGGAATATCGTGACTGTACTTTGTGTCCGGGGGTTTTCAGGAATTTTGGTCCCTGTTGATTCACATGTTACTCCTGAAATACATTACACAAAGTTATAAAAAAAACAGAAAAATGTAGCACAAACCTTCATGTGTAGAATGCCGTTGAGTAGAGGTCTCTAGCCCAAGTGATTGCATAATGGTGAGCGCGGGAAGTGGAGTGATTTTTATGCGTGAAAATCATCCCGCGTTCGGATGCGTCGCCTTTGCCCAGGCCCCGGCTCGGCTAACCTACTGTTTTCTTAGCCACTCGTCGCGCAAAACCTTTTACCTCCCGGAGGCGATTTTATGTATTGATAGTGATGTTATTATAGTTATTTGGAGTCCAATTATATAAAATATGTTTATTAGGCTATGATTGTAACAAATATTTCACATTTTCACTCGATACCGTAGTTTTTATGAGTAATTGAGGTAGGTTATTGTTATATTAGGCACTGATTATTCGTTATCACAGGTGTTTATTATACTTTGGCCATCTAATATTATGTCATGTGTCACTTTCACTTAGTTATATGCTTTGTAAACGTTTTATATACAATTTATTGTGTCTTTTTTCACTTATTTATATATGTTTTCATAATACATGATTTTTTTATCACAATACACCTGTACATTGTTTTATTTCCACTTGTTGCCTATATACATACATATTGTCAGTCTTTGGTACTTTCACTATGATTATTAGTTAGTACTCCTGCTTGCTGTGGTATTCAGCAAAGCACGGTATAGTACATAGTGACACCTGGCACTCCACACACTGCATGGTGGTCTTTTTGTGCTTCCTCGGCCTCACCTGGCTGTTCCAGCAGACATGGCACCGCCTTCTGCTAATGGTGACTCCATCTCGTTCCAGAGGCAGGTAACAGAGCTTGTGCACATTTAGATACTGTGCACACTGCAGGCGGTCCTGAACGGGGCGCCCAGGTTGTGCCACTGCCCTCTGTGGAGCTAGAGCGGGGGCAGCACGCCCACGAACTTTGGCGGCGCGCACCCTAGGGCGGCCAGGAGCGCGACGGCGCCCAGGCCCAGCCCGGCGGCCAGCCCGGCGGCCAGGGCGGCCAGGAGCACGACGGCCCTGGGCAAAGCGTCTGGGTTGAGGGTCGTCGATGTCCATAAAGTCGTCGTCATCGTCGTTGTCGTCAGAGCCGTCATCTTGCCCTGACGGTGGACCCAGGTAATCATGGCCAGAGTCATCTGTGAGGTGCCCTTCTTCTTCAGAGCCCCCCTCATAATCTCGCGGGGAACGAATGATGCGTGGGCGGCGTGTAGGTCGGCGAGGTGGGGAAGGAGTGGGTAAATAGGCCGAAAGTGGGGGGTCCTCAACCCTAGGGAGTGCTGGTGGTGGTGGGGAAGAATGGCGGGAGCCTGGGGCAACTTGGGTGGCGTGGGTAGATAAGGAAGACAATGGCGGGTCAACCTCAGCCTCCCGCTCAGCCTCACTATCATCACTTTCATCGTCATGGTCAAATCCACTAAAAAAGGCGTATCTTTCATGGATTTCGTCTAGATCGTCAAAATCTTCACTATAGTGAGACTGATAAGACTCGGAGCTATCACTACCCAACTCATCAACACTATTTTGGCCTTCACCACGTTCATAACTCCTCAAAGCTATCTCAATACCTCCGGGAGTCAACGCATCTTGTACGTGCCTTTGCGTTAGGGCGCGACGAACATGGGCAGGCGTCGAAGGGAGCGTAGAATCGGACACAAGGGAATAACTTTTTGGGCTAGTATCCATGTTGGCGGCAGGGTAGAGACTGTTTTGGTGGCGTACATGCTGTCTGGTGGCGTCGCCTAGCGACGCCTGGTGACCACGGAGCGAAATTTTTACGCGCGCCATTCGAAAGCACACACGCAAGCAATGGTCAGTGGTGTACCACCCGGGTTCCTCGGGCCAAAAAAAAATGGTACACACGTGTACCACCCGGGGTCTAAGGGTTAAATCATATATATCCAGTAACATAGACCTAGTACATTGGATACAAGCCTACTCCACACCTAACGCCTACAATGTGTCCGTAGTACCTAGTAGGCCTGTGGGATACAACATGGCGGTTGGGCCGGCGCCCATTTAGTAGCCTACCGGTATTCGGCCGTATCTGTAAATACGAATGCGAGTCACTTCGAGCGAATTCCTGATCGAGCGGATGCACAATCTAACCTATTAACCTAACTTCACCTAACCTAAATGCGCCTCCGCTCGAATATGAATTCGCTCGAAGTGTCCAGTACCGTAAATACTACCGCAACTACGAATCTTGTTTCTGAGACCTAGTATATTAACCTAACCAAACAACAGAGAAACGACAGAGATGGGCAGGTGGAGTGGACTAAAAAGCTGGTGGACAGATCTCGGGAGACAGGTGAAAATGGCGTGTGTACGAATCGGTGCCGTCTATAGGAAAATTGACAACCAAATTCCATTTATATATATTTTTATTAGGTTTTGCAGAGGCTTAAAACACATTTTCATATTATGTTTAGAGCATATACAATCCATATTTGTTTTCAAATAGGCCTATTGCAAAATAATTGGGTATATATTAAGCAAACCGGTTCCACCAATTTTCATGACTATTTTGAAATGCATGTTAGAATCCCTATAAGTTAACTTGTACTTCATTTTTATGTCTCTATCTATCTATCTATTGCCAGACGCCTTACTCCCCTTACGAGGGTGGCCATACACAGAATGCCCCCAAGCGGACCTATTCCCTGTGAGAGGGACAACCCGAGCCAGTTTAGTGAAGGACTTACAGGATTGACCACTCAATTCAGGATCCGTCCGACTCCGAGGCCCTCTGTGTATCTTGTTAGCACTATTTTTCTACAGTGGTGTTCGGCTAATCCATCCACTAACCTGCCTTACCCTTAGGTAAGCAGTACGGATTTGTATCAGGTTTACTCCCCTAGACAGGTTGCCAACCAAGGCTGACGAGTCCCATCCACCCGGATTTGTATAAGGTTGTCTCCCCTAGATGAGTTGCCGACCAAGGCTAACGAGTCCCATCCACCCGAAAAATATATAATTTTTATGTAAGTTTGATAATTTGGAAAAATCGATTAACCCTCCGACCCCGGCTATATATTATATATATATTCCTCGAAATCCGGGTGTTTTGGCCGAAAAACGTCTAGGCTAGGCTACCGTATATTCGTTAATCAGACTGCTTCCCGCATTCCCGCGCATCCCCAAGCGTAGCTGTGTTATTTACCTGTAAAATGGCCTTAAGTAGAGCTCTCTAAGTCAACTGGGTGAGCTGTGATGATGATTTCATTGGAGATAACTTTATGGCCAAACCAGCCACTTTACACCACTTTTCGATACTGAACAACAACATACAGGCACACACGAACAAGCGACGCTCTCCTTCTTGTGGCCGGAGATGCGGAGCGTCGGTCCAGCCGGCTGTTGTTTACATGCGTCGGACCGACGCCTCGCACACGAAGCTCACAGGCTTTCAAGCAATGGTACAATGTTGTACCACCCGGGTTCCTGGGGCCAAAACAAAATGGTACACGTGTGTACCAACCGGGTTTGAAGGGTTAAGGCAGAAAATTAACATTGAAAATGATGTGTAAAAAGTCTCCCATAAACGGCGGCCCGCTATGTTATTGTAATTTGTGGCCTAATTTCGTCTGTTAATTAACTTTCTCCTTAATTGGACCCCCTATGAAGTACAACAGATTATGATGACATAAGTCATGGGTGTTTAGAGGGGGCAGAGCTCCCTCTTCAACATATTACGTGTCCCACAGTAACTTCTATTATATAAACAACCCAAGAATTTTCACAGATTTTTAAAATTTCATTTAGGATGTAATATAATACTCCATGTTAAAATAAGTGTCAACCCTCGAAAAATTATATTAAGGGAGATACAGAACCTAGAACCTGTAACCTGTAACGATATTTGTCCCCATAGACGGCACACAACACAACTCGGCGGACCTCTTTCTCCCTGCCTTCAGTCTAATTAACACTAGGAATTTACCTAATTTTCTATCCATCCAGCAGGGGTGTGGGGGCAGCAGCCCCCACCCATAATACTAGCCTAGGAAAGTTAACCAGGTTAGGTAAAAGGTTGTAGGTTAGGCTAAAATCTTTAATGTTGATTAATTGTTGGATAATGGATAATGAGCTTACTGGGGAAGTTCATTTTCTATCCTATGGGACCCCAACCAGCGGGGGTGTGGGGGCGGCAGCCCCCACTCATAATACTAGGTTAGGTAGGTAGGTTAGGCTAATATCTTTAATGTAGCTTAATTGTTGGATAATGGATAATTAGCTTACTGAAAAATCTTAAAATCCGAGCCAACTTTTGCCAAAACTTGGCTCGGGTTTTTTCATTTTGGGGTTTTCTCAAGTTGAAAAACAACAAAACCCGAGCCAACTTTCATCATAAAAGCCATTATATCGCCTTTTTATGTCTTTAACCCCACATTTTCCCTGATCTTCATAGTCCCCACTATCGGGCGCCGTGTCTTAAGATCGTTGGATAAAGGGGAAAACGATTTTTGCGGAGGTTGAAACTAATGGCAATCACTAGCCTATATATTGATGCAAATAAACTAAAACTAAAAAAAAAATAATGAAAATAATTGGTGGGTGGTCGCCCCTTAATATTTTCCAATAATTGGTGACCAACTTATTTAGTTATACTCTAAAGTCTACACTTACTAGGCTACTAATAATATTAACCCATTACTAAACAGAATAGCGACAAAATACGGGTAGTAGCCTAAGCCTATTAACGGAATTATCGGAATTTTTTATGTGCTTAGCCTAATATTATTAGAACAATGAGACAAATGATGATCGCTTAGGATAGCGAGACATTCGAGTTTTGCGGACTTTTTGACAGTCTGCCTCAGTCCCCAGGCCAATCGAGGGATTTTTTTGGTTATCAGCCAAACTGGTATGAATTTTGAAATTTTCTCTTAGCCTGCTATGACTAAAAAGATTTGACCTAGCCTATGCACAGCACCATCAAAATTAGCCGCTTTTAAGTTTAGGCTAGGATAAAATAAGCAAGACACAAAATTAGTAGGCCTAGGTAGAGCTAAAAAAATATCACTGAGCGCAGTTACTCAGTTACTTGTTCGTCAAGGGGAATCCACGCAATGCGAGCTAAGCTCATTATTATCGCGCCTCCTTAACTGGGAATGTATTGCGTGAAATGCATGTTAAGTGTTTTATGTACTGTTGGAATGGCTGTGGATGTGTGTGTAGTCTGTATTTAGCCAATTGGCGACAACAGAAACGAAGGCTTAGGTAATAGGGTGGATCTGTATGGTACCATTCTCACTATAGAGGGTACCGTCTCGCCCGAAGGCTTAGGTAGCCATCAGCTTAGGTGAACCATATGATACCCATCTCGCCTTGTACCATTTTTGCCAACCCCAGATGGGACGCGTCGTCCACTTATTCCAGGTACCTATTTACAGCTAGGTGAACTGAGGCTAACACATGAAAGGAGACAAGCCCAATTTGTCTCCGCCCGGCCGGGGGATTGAACCCCCGACCCCTCGTGTGTGAGACGAGAGCTCTACCTACTAGGCTACGGGCTGTTACTCAGTTACTTGTTTGTCAAGGGGAATCCACGCAATGCGAGCTAAGCTCATTATTATCGCGCCTCCTTAACTGGAATGTATTGCGTGAAATGCATGTTAAGTGTTTTATGTACTGTTGGAATGGCTGTGGATGTGTGTGTAGTCTGTATTTAGCCAATTGGCGACATCGGAAACGAAGGCTTAGGGTGGATCTGTATGGTACCATTCTCACTATAGACGGTACCGTCTCGCCGAAGGCTTAGGTAGCCATCAGCTTAGGTGAACCATATGATACCCATCTCGCCTTGTACCATTTTTGCCAACCCCAGATGGGACGTCACAACGTCGTCCACTTATTCCAGGTACCTATTTACAGCTATTTACAACTTTTAACTTATGAAATTATAAAAAACTTGGAAAAAGAAGGAGGATTCACAGATGAGTTTTTTAAAATAAAGGCGCTATTCTATGCTGACGATGGTCTACTTATGGCACATACAATAAAGAGGCTGAAAAAGCAATAGAAGATCTAATTAAAATAGGAAATGAATGTGGGCTAAACATAAATAAAAATAAAAGTCATATATTAATATTTAATATGAAGGAGAAACCAAACAATATCAAAGAAATAGAAGTAGTTAAGCAGATTAAGTATTTAGGAATAAAAGTAAATGACACTAGAAATTGTTTCAAAGACCAGAAATCTGAGGCAATAGGAAAGCGAATAGACTGGCTAATATGACCTATCCGGTAATAGCACAAAGCTGCAACAAAATTCTAATTGGTAAAACATACTGGAAGAGTGTGGTGCTCCCGTCGGTCCTGTATGGCTCAAGCATAATAGGATTTACAAAAACAGAAATAAAAAAGTTACAAAATATTGAAAATAGGGTATTTAGACAAATATTAGGGGCACCGAGATATGCACAAAAAGTGACCCCTGACGAGGGGAGATAGGAGCATCCACAATGGAAGCAAGAATTATGGAAGGAAGTATAAAATATTTAAAATATTTAAGAGGAGAAGACAGTAATGATTTACTTAGAAGAATAACAGAAGAAAATTAAACAACAAAAAAGATCCATGGACAATGGAAATTAGAAAATATATAAACATTTTAAATTTAGGAGAAACAGATTTAGCGAGTATACTGAAGGAAGAAATTAAGAAGAAAGTTAAAATTGGGATACAAGGAAATGGCAGGAAGAGCTAGGGGAGAAAAGCAGTTTAGAAATATACAGGGCCTTTAAATCAGAAATAAGGGAGAAGAAGAACTTTATGATAATACAGAAGCTTCAGTCATATTATATAGGTGTAGAACGAATAATTTAAATTTAAGAGACAGGAACAGGCATGTAGGAGGAGATATAAAATGCTTACTATGTAATGCTGAGATAGAGGACATCAAACACTTTATTTTATGGTGCCCTATATATATAGAGGAGAGAGTAAAGGAAACAGCGCTACAACAACCTTACGGTGAGGAGGAAAAACAAGTGAGTAGGAAATCTACTGTTCAAAGAAGAAAACCAGGAACGAGTGAAGAAGATGTTATATGGTATGTGGAGAACAAGAACCAAGAAAATGAAGGAGCTGGAATAAGAAGAAATAGATTATAATGCAACATATAGAAAAAAAGAAAAAGAAATACAATATAATGTAACAGAGCACGTCACAAAAGGAAATTACAAGAACCTCTCAGGGAAGTGCCGTTGTTAAGGCATTACTTCCCGAACAACATCTGATCTGATCTGAGGTGAACTGAGGCTAACACATGACCTTAACAACATAACACATGTGAGCGACCTTGAGTGCTGATGGATAAGGGCCCCATCAGTCCAGAGTAGGCCTAGTCCTATAATAATATAGCCTATAGATGTAATAATAATTAATAGTAATATTAAAAGGCACTACTAGTCCTTATAACAAGAAATTACATGTGTTAACTAGCTGGGAGGACCATCCCCGAGATGAGATAAGACTGGAGACGCAGATTGTAAACAAACTGAACAAAAGGCGTCATTATTATAATATTATTTTTAATAACAATATTATTAATAGGCTATACCCAATTTTCCACATGCATAATAAATAAATACTTCTTTATTCTTTTTCCTAGGTCCTATCACGATTTCTAATGTTTCTACGTGTGTTTACATACTAAGATGGCTACACTTAAGAAAACGGAGTAAATTATATGGGTAACTATGTTGGGAGTATGAACATGATTAGACTAATATCCAGTATTCGAGAATGGATAATAAGTCGTAGGCGTGTGCATAAACCTTTAACCGTCCTGGTGGTGTAATGGTTAAGGTGGCAAAAATATGTGTGTGATAACCCGGGTTCGAATCCCGGTGGATCATATATACTTTAATTAATTTCATTGGGGGTGTGGTGGTGAGATTAATAAAAATAATATTATTAGTAGGTTTAGGGATATTTCTTCGAGAGGCCGGTCTATATGATCTGTGCCCCATGAATATTCTTTCCTCTCACTTAAACAGTAGGCTACCATAGTGCGGTTGGGAGTATGAACATGATTAGACTAATATCCAGTATTCGAGAATGGATAATAAGTCGTAGGCGTGTGCATAAACCTTTAACCGTCCTGGTGGTGTAATGGTTAAGGTGGCAAAAATATGTGTGTGATAACCCGGGTTCGAATCCCGGTGGATCATATATACTTTAATTAATTTCATTGGGGGTGTGGTGGTGAGATTAATAAAAATAATATTATTAGTAGGTTTAGGGATATTTCTTCGAGAGGCCGGTCTATATGATCTGTGCCCCATGAATATTCTTTCCTCTCACTTAAACAGTAGGCTACCATAGTGCGGTTGGGAGTATGAACATGATTAGACAATATCCAGTATTCGAGAATGGATAATAAGTCGTAGGCGTGTGCATAAACCTTTAACCGTCCTGGTGGTGTAATGGTTAAGGTGGCAAAAATATGTGTGTGATAACCCGGGTTCGAATCCCGGTGGATCATATATACTTTAATTAATTTCATTGGGGGTGTGGTGGTGAGGATTAATAAAAATAATATTATTAGTAGGTTTAGGGATATTTCTTCGAGAGGCCGGTCTATATGATCTGTGCCCCATGAATATTCTTTCCTCTCACTTAAACAGTAGGCTACCATAGTGCGGTTGGGAGTATGAACATGATTAGACTAATATCCAGTATTCGAGAATGGATAATAAGTCGTAGGCGTGTGCATAAACCTTTAACCGTCCTGGTGGTGTAATGGTTAAGGTGGCAAAAAATATGTGTGTGATAACCCGGGTTCGAATCCCGGTGGATCATATATACTTTAATTAATTTCATTGGGGGTGTGGTGGTGAGATTAATAAAAATAATATTATTAGTAGGTTTAGGGATATTTCTTCGAGAGGCCGGTCTATATGATCTGTGCCCATGAATATTCTTTCCTCTCACTTAAACAGTAGGCTACCATAGTGCGGTTGGGAGTATGAACATGATTAGACTAATATCCAGTATTCGAGAATGGATAATAAGTCGTAGGCGTGTGCATAAACCTTTAACCGTCCTGGTGGTGTAATGGTTAAGGTGGCAAAAATATGTGTGTGATAACCCGGGTTCGAATCCCGGTGGATCATATATACTTTAATTAATTTCATTGGGGGTGTGGTGGTGAGATTAATAAAAATAATATTATTAGTAGGTTTAGGGATATTTCTTCGAGAGGCCGGTCTATATGATCTGTGCCCCATGAATATTCTTTCCTCTCACTTAAACAGTAGGCTACCATAGTGCGGTTGGGAGTATGAACATGATTAGACTAATATCCAGTATTCGAGAATGGATAATAAGTCGTAGGCGTGTGCATAAACCTTTAACCGTCCTGGTGGTGTAATGGTTAAGGTGGCAAAAATATGTGTGTGATAACCCGGGTTCGAATCCCGGTGGATCATATATACTTTAATTAATTTCATTGGGGGTGTGGTGGTGAGATTAATAAAAATAATATTATTAGTAGGTTTAGGGATATTTCTTCGAGAGGCCGGTCTATATGATCTGTGCCCCATGAATATTCTTTCCTCTCACTTAAACAGTAGGCTACCATAGTGCGGTTGGGAGTATGAACATGATTAGACTAATATCCAGTATTCGAGAATGGATAATAAGTCGTAGGCGTGTGCATAAACCTTTAACCGTCCTGGTGGTGTAATGGTTAAGGTGGCAAAAATATGTGTGTGATAACCCGGGTTCGAATCCCGGTGGATCATATATACTTTAATTAATTTCATTGGGGGTGTGGTGGTGAGATTAATAAAAATAATATTATTAGTAGGTTTAGGGATATTTCTTCGAGAGGCCGGTCTATATGATCTGTGCCCCATGAATATTCTTTCCTCTCACTTAAACAGTAGGCTACCATAGTGCGGTTGGGAGTATGAACATGATTAGACTAATATCCAGTATTCGAGAATGGATAATAAGTCGTAGGCGTGTGCATAAACCTTTAACCGTCCTGGTGGTGTAATGGTTAAGGTGGCAAAAATATGTGTGTGATAACCCGGGTTCGAATCCCGGTGGATCATATATACTTTAATTAATTTCATTGGGGGTGTGGTGGTGAGATTAATAAAAATAATATTATTAGTAGGTTTAGGGATATTTCTTCGAGAGGCCGGTCTATATGATCTGTGCCCCATGAATATTCTTTCCTCTCACTTAAACAGTAGGCTACCATAGTGCGGTTGGGAGTATGAACATGATTAGACTAATATCCAGTATTCGAGAATGGATAATAAGTCGTAGGCGTGTGCATAAACCTTTAACCGTCCTGGTGGTGTAATGGTTAAGGTGGCAAAAATATGTGTGTGATAACCCGGGTTCGAATCCCGGTGGATCATATATACTTTAATTAATTTCATTGGGGGTGTGGTGGTGAGATTAATAAAAATAATATTATTAGTAGGTTTAGGGATATTTCTTCGAGAGGCCGGTCTATATGATCTGTGCCCCATGAATATTCTTTCCTCTCACTTAAACAGTAGGCTACCATAGTGCGGTTGGGAGTATGAACATGATTAGACTAATATCCAGTATTCGAGAATGGATAATAAGTCGTAGGCGTGTGCATAAACCTTTAACCGTCCTGGTGGTGTAATGGTTAAGGTGGCAAAAATATGTGTGTGATAACCCGGGTTCGAATCCCGGTGGATCATATATACTTTAATTAATTTCATTGGGGGTGTGGTGGTGAGATTAATAAAAATAATATTATTAGTAGGTTTAGGGATATTTCTTCGAGAGGCCGGTCTATATGATCTGTGCCCCATGAATATTCTTTCCTCTCACTTAAACAGTAGGCTACCATAGTGCGGTTGGGAGTATGAACATGATTAGACTAATATCCAGTATTCGAGAATGGATAATAAGTCGTAGGCGTGTGCATAAACCTTTAACCGTCCTGGTGGTGTAATGGTTAAGGTGGCAAAAATATGTGTGTGATAACCCGGGTTCGAATCCCGGTGGATCATATATACTTTAATTAATTTCATTGGGGGTGTGGTGGTGAGATTAATAAAAATAATATTATTAGTAGGTTTAGGGATATTTCTTCGAGAGGCCGGTCTATATGATCTGTGCCCCATGAATATTCTTTCCTCTCACTTAAACAGTAGGCTACCATAGTGCGGTTGGGAGTATGAACATGATTAGACTAATATCCAGTATTCGAGAATGGATAATAAGTCGTAGGCGTGTGCATAAACCTTTAACCGTCCTGGTGGTGTAATGGTTAAGGTGGCAAAAATATGTGTGTGATAACCCGGGTTCGAATCCCGGTGGATCATATATACTTTAATTAATTTCATTGGGGGTGTGGTGGTGAGATTAATAAAAATAATATTATTAGTAGGTTTAGGGATATTTCTTCGAGAGGCCGGTCTATATGATCTGTGCCCCATGAATATTCTTTCCTCTCACTTAAACAGTAGGCTACCATAGTGCGGTTGGGAGTATGAACATGATTAGACTAATATCCAGTATTCGAGAATGGATAATAAGTCGTAGGCGTGTGCATAAACCTTTAACCGTCCTGGTGGTGTAATGGTTAAGGTGGCAAAAATATGTGTGTGATAACCCGGGTTCGAATCCCGGTGGATCATATATACTTTAATTAATTTCATTGGGGGTGTGGTGGTGAGATTAATAAAAATAATATTATTAGTAGGTTTAGGGATATTTCTTCGAGAGGCCGGTCTATATGATCTGTGCCCCATGAATATTCTTTCCTCTCACTTAAACAGTAGGCTACCATAGTGCGGTTGGGAGTATGAACATGATTAGACTAATATCCAGTATTCGAGAATGGATAATAAGTCGTAGGCGTGTGCATAAACCTTTAACCGTCCTGGTGGTGTAATGGTTAAGGTGGCAAAAATATGTGTGTGATAACCCGGGTTCGAATCCCGGTGGATCATATATACTTTAATTAATTTCATTGGGGGTGTGGTGGTGAGATTAATAAAAATAATATTATTAGTAGGTTTAGGGATATTTCTTCGAGAGGCCGGTCTATATGATCTGTGCCCCATGAATATTCTTTCCTCTCACTTAAACAGTAGGCTACCATAGTGCGGTTGGGAGTATGAACATGATTAGACTAATATCCAGTATTCGAGAATGGATAATAAGTCGTAGGCGTGTGCATAAACCTTTAACCGTCCTGGTGGTGTAATGGTTAAGGTGGCAAAAATATGTGTGTGATAACCCGGGTTCGAATCCCGGTGGATCATATATACTTTAATTAATTTCATTGGGGGTGTGGTGGTGAGATTAATAAAAATAATATTATTAGTAGGTTTAGGGATATTTCTTCGAGAGGCCGGTCTATATGATCTGTGCCCCATGAATATTCTTTCCTCTCACTTAAACAGTAGGCTACCATAGTGCGGTTGGGAGTATGAACATGATTAGACTAATATCCAGTATTCGAGAATGGATAATAAGTCGTAGGCGTGTGCATAAACCTTTAACCGTCCTGGTGGTGTAATGGTTAAGGTGGCAAAAATATGTGTGTGATAACCCGGGTTCGAATCCCGGTGGATCATATATACTTTAATTAATTTCATTGGGGGTGTGGTGGTGAGATTAATAAAAATAATATTATTAGTAGGTTTAGGGATATTTCTTCGAGAGGCCGGTCTATATGATCTGTGCCCCATGAATATTCTTTCCTCTCACTTAAACAGTAGGCTACCATAGTGCGGTTGGGAGTATGAACATGATTAGACTAATATCCAGTATTCGAGAATGGATAATAAGTCGTAGGCGTGTGCATAAACCTTTAACCGTCCTGGTGGTGTAATGGTTAAGGTGGCAAAAATATGTGTGTGATAACCCGGGTTCGAATCCCGGTGGATCATATATACTTTAATTAATTTCATTGGGGGTGTGGTGGTGAGATTAATAAAAATAATATTATTAGTAGGTTTAGGGATATTTCTTCGAGAGAGGCCGGTCTATATGATCTGTGCCCCATGAATATTCTTTCCTCTCACTTAAACAGTAGGCTACCATAGTGCGGTTGGGAGTATGAACATGATTAGACTAATATCCAGTATTCGAGAATGGATAATAAGTCGTAGGCGTGTGCATAAACCTTTAACCGTCCTGGTGGTGTAATGGTTAAGGTGGCAAAAATATGTGTGTGATAACCCGGGTTCGAATCCCGGTGGATCATATATACTTTAATTAATTTCATTGGGGGTGTGGTGGTGAGATTAATAAAAATAATATTATTAGTAGGTTTAGGGATATTTCTTCGAGAGGCCGGTCTATATGATCTGTGCCCCATGAATATTCTTTCCTCTCACTTAAACAGTAGGCTACCATAGTGCGGTTGGGAGTATGAACATGATTAGACTAATATCCAGTATTCGAGAATGGATAATAAGTCGTAGGCGTGTGCATAAACCTTTAACCGTCCTGGTGGTGTAATGGTTAAGGTGGCAAAAATATGTGTGTAATAACCCGGGTTAGAATCCCGGTGGATCATATATACTTTAATTAATTTCATTGGGGGTGTGGTGGTGAGATTAATAAATATAATATTATTAGTAGGTTTAGGGATATTTCTTCGAGAGGCCGGTCTATATGATCTGTGCCCCATGAATATTCTTTCCTCTCACTTAAACAGTAGGCTACCATAGTGCGGTTGGGAGTATGAACATGATTAGACTAATATCCAGTATTCGAGAATGGATAATAAGTCGTAGGCGTGTGCATAAACCTTTAACCGTCCTGGTGGTGTAATGGTTAAGGTGGCAAAAATATGTGTGTGATAACCCGGGTTCGAATCCCGGTGGATCATATATACTTTAATTAATTTCATTGGGGGTGTGGTGGTGAGATTAATAAAAATAATATTATTAGTAGGTTTAGGGATATTTCTTCGAGAGGCCGGTCTATATGATCTGTGCCCCATGAATATTCTTTCCTCTCACTTAAACAGTAGGCTACCATAGTGCGGTTGGGAGTATGAACATGATTAGACTAATATCCAGTATTCGAGAATGGATAATAAGTCGTAGGCGTGTGCATAAACCTTTAACCGTCCTGGTGGTGTAATGGTTAAGGTGGCAAAAATATGTGTGTGATAACCCGGGTTCGAATCCCGGTGGATCATATATACTTTAATTAATTTCATTGGGGGTGTGGTGGTGAGATTAATAAAAATAATATTATTAGTAGGTTTAGGGATATTTCTTCGAGAGGCCGGTCTATATGATCTGTGCCCCATGAATATTCTTTCCTCTCACTTAAACAGTAGGCTACCATAGTGCGGTTGGGAGTATGAACATGATTAGACTAATATCCAGTATTCGAGAATGGATAATAAGTCGTAGGCGTGTGCATAAACCTTTAACCGTCCTGGTGGTGTAATGGTTAAGGTGGCAAAAATATGTGTGTGATAACCCGGGTTCGAATCCCGGTGGATCATATATACTTTAATTAATTTCATTGGGGGTGTGGTGGTGAGATTAATAAAAATAATATTATTAGTAGGTTTAGGGATATTTCTTCGAGAGGCCGGTCTATATGATCTGTGCCCCATGAATATTCTTTCCTCTCACTTAAACAGTAGGCTACCATAGTGCGGTTGGGAGTATGAACATGATTAGACTAATATCCAGTATTCGAGAATGGATAATAAGTCGTAGGCGTGTGCATAAACCTTTAACCGTCCTGGTGGTGTAATGGTTAAGGTGGCAAAAATATGTGTGTGATAACCCGGGTTCGAATCCCGGTGGATCATATATACTTTAATTAATTTCATTGGGGGTGTGGTGGTGAGATTAATAAAAATAATATTATTAGTAGGTTTAGGGATATTTCTTCGAGAGGCCGGTCTATATGATCTGTGCCTGTGATCT
Organism: Lithodes maja; assembly: GCA_037953745.1. Classification (NCBI taxonomy): domain Eukaryota; kingdom Metazoa; phylum Arthropoda; class Malacostraca; order Decapoda; family Lithodidae; genus Lithodes; species Lithodes maja. The sequence goes on from JBAKBP010014539.1 coordinate 19,857, forward strand.
GTGTACTCCTGAGAACCCAGGAAAAGACTGCAGAGAACACAAGGACAGATAAATTACGTTACTCTACTATACCGGCACTACGAGCGAGCTGTAGTCTCTGGTACTACACTCGCTCCTGGCTCGGTAGGCAAATCAAGGCTAAGTCCTCGCCCCTCTACAGACAACTCCTGGGCATGGTCGGGCTCTTACACATGGCACTAGTCTAGTCACAAATTGGATGATGAGCTGAGCATATAACTCGTGAACATGTAGAACGTTCACCAACTATCCTCATCAAGAAGATCGCTGTTCACATTAACCCCTTAATCTAATACATGTAAATATATGCTTGTCCTAAGAGTAATACGAGAGGTGAGTGCTGAAACTCCTTTAGGACCTCAAGGGAAGGGTATGCATTTAAATAGAGAGAAGAATGAAATGAGAGTAATGTCGTCAGAGAGAAAGAGTGCAACCGTGAGAAATTGGGAGAGAGGGCAAGGGATGTTAGAATCTCAAAGGTTCTAGGCAACCTGATCATGGAACACACAGCGAGCCTCCATGCAATGTGCAGTACGACAACATGGGCAGCCAGGCAGCATATGCAGGCGGCAATGTACTACCAACCCTGTCGCACCTAGCTATAAGCGCAGGGCTGCCAACCGGTCCATACGTCTGGCAACCATTGCTACCCTCTCGCTCTGAAGTCTAACTCACTCTCTCTCTCTGAATTCCTATTGTCTCATCTATCAACTTCTCTATTGATACTACATATTAAATGGAAGGTCTCGACATGGCTTAAAACAAAACCACCACTGGTTAGCAAATGACGAGACCTTTGCAGAGATACAAAGAACATAGTTATACGTTGTCACACTCAATATAAGCAGCCAGCACGGTACAACGCGGTACACGCACCGTGACGGTACAGTGGAGTACCAAGGAGTACAATCAGGTTGCGTTGCCACGCACTGGGTGCGTCACAGCCCCCCAAGATTTTAGATAATCGACCTTAGAAGCATTATCAAAATCTGACAGGCAACCAACCGACCTGCTACCCTTAGCTGCCACTAATTGCAAAAGGTGCACAACAACTGAAGTGTGAATTATACATAAAACACAATATCGCATGCATCATGCTACAACAATAAAGACTTACAAAACTAAAAACAAAAATTCTTGTTTATTTTATTGTTTTATAATCTTTTTGGACGGCGTTATGATAGCCTAATTTTACTCCTGCTCAACCCACACACGTGCACGACTATCCTGGATCATCAACCCTTGATAGACAATCTGCTATCACGTTCTCACTCCCGGCAATATGCTGAATGTTGAGATTATACTCTTGGAGCATTAGGACCACCCTGGTCAACCGCATATTCCGATTGTGAACTGATTTAGGAATTTCAAGGGATGATGGTCCGTATAAATCGTCACTACCGGGCCATAGGCTGGAACATAAACTTCGAAATGTTTGAGCGACAAAACGATAGCAAGAAGCTCCTTCTCTATAGTCGAGTAATTCCTTTGTGCCGAATTAAACTTGCGAGAAAAGAAGCTCACTGGGTGTTCCAAGCCCTCGGAATCAGTCTGCAGTAACACTGCCCCGGCACCCACACCGCTGGCATCAGTCGCCAGCTGAAAACTCCTGGAGAAGTCTGGGGCTCTCAAATCGGATGTGTACACAGCAGGTGCTTGACTAGGTCGAAAGCCCTCTGACACTCCGCAGCCCAACAGAACTTCACTGACTTCGACAGTAGATCAGTTAACGGTGCTAAGACAGTAGAGTATCCCGGATGAAGCGCCTATAATAGCCTATCATGCCTAGGAACCGCATGACCTGGCGCTTAGTGGTGGGCCTGGGAAACATATTGATAGCCTGTATCTTGCTCAGGGGGGGGCACACCCGGCCTAACCCGACCACGAAGCCAAGATACTGCACAGTAGCCTTTACAAACTCGCACTTCCTCAGGTTCACCACCAGCCCAGCATCGTGCAACTTCCCAAACAGGGTCTCTAAGTGCCTTAGGTGATTTTCAAAATTGTCATCATACACTATCACGTCATCAAGGTAGACCGTGCAGTTAGGGATTTCGTCACAAATATCGTTCATCAGGTTCTGAAACGTGGCAGGTGCGTTCTTAAGCCCATAAGGCATTACGTTACATTGGTAGGTCTTGCCATCTACCACAAAACCACAAACTTGCTTAGCTCGGTCCGACAGGGGTACTTGCCAGTAGCCTTTTACAAGATCAATTTTAGTAAGGTACTTTGCATTCCCTATCTTGTCCACGCTGTCGTCAACTCGAGGCAAAGGGTAAGGGTTGGTAGTGGTCAAGCCATTTAGCCTACGAAAATCTATGCAGAACCGCACCTTGCCGTCAGGTTTTGGCTGCAACGTGACGGGTGATGTCCACTTCACATAACCTTCAGTGATCATCCCTCTCTCAACCATGTACTTTAACTCCTCCCGTAAAGCTGGCAACTTTACCGGGGGCACACGGTAGGGCACTGACTTGAAGGGCACATTATCACCGACGTCCACGTCGTGCGTTACCTGAGTAGTGAGACCTGGGTGTTCGGCGAAAACAGAGGGGTATGACCTGAACAGGCCTAGGACAGCAGCACCCTGGTGCTCAGGCAGGTGACTTACAGCTTGCCTAGCCTCTTGTTCAGTATTCCCCGCCCACTGTTCCGCGGAAATGACACAGTCCCAGCTATCCTCCTCAGCAGCATGACTGCCCCCACCTCCTTCTCCACCCTGGCCGCTGCAGGCCAGCACAGGGACAGTGAGAGGCTCTGAGGGGCGTCTCACATACTCTTTCATGAGGTTAACATGACATAACTGATGTTTTTTTCTACGGTCAGGTGTTGCAACGAGATAATCAAGGTCGGACAGTTTCTTAGCCACCACATACGGCCCAATAAACTTGGCAGAAAGGGGGTGTCCAGGCAAAGGTAAAAGCAACATTACCTCCTGACCCACCGAAAACTCCCGAAGCTTCACCTTGGCGTCATACTGGTGCTTCATGACCGCCTGTGCATTAACCAAGTTATTACCTGCCGCTGCCATGCAACCTATAAGTCTCTCCCGGCTCTCAAGGATATATTTAAGTACAGACCCCGGCTTCTCTTCGCCCTCCCAGATCTCTTTCACCATACTTAAAGGTCCTCTCACATTATGGCCAAAGACTAGTTGATTTGGACTGAACCCCAGGCTCTCTCCTGGGACTTCACGTGCAGCGAACAGAACATACGGCAGACCCAAATCCCAATCAGTGTCATGTTCTGCACAGTAACAGCGTAGCATACTCTTCAGGGTCGAGTGCCACCGCTCCAAGACTCCCTGACTCTCGGGATGGTAGGCTGACGACACTACAGAACATATACCGTGCAACTGAAGGGTTTGCTTGAACAATTCGGATGTAAAATTGCTCCCCTGGTCTGACTGCACCTCACGTGGAAATCCATAACGGGAACAGAACAATAATAAGTTTTTAACAACTGCCTTTGCCGAGCCGTTTCTCATGGGGTATGCGTCCGGGTATCTCGTAGCCACATCCATGATTGTCAACAGGAATTTATTGCCACTACTAGTAGGCGGGAAAGGGCCAACCAAATCTACTACAACTTTGCTGAACGGAGGCCCGGTGACAGGTATGGGAAACAAAGGTGCCTTCGGGATTGTCTGGTTAGGCTTCCCCGTTGTCTGGCAGGTCGCACACCCAGCCACCCATGCACAGACATCAGCCTTGACCCCAGGCCACCAGAAAAACCTGCCCAATGCCGCCAATGTTTTTGTTACCCCCAAATGACCCGCCACCGGCACATCATGCGCCAGACACAATAAGGACTCTCTATACTTATTTGGAACAACCACCTGGTCTACTACCCTCGCACCGCCCTCCCACTTCGATTTGGGGTCTAGAAATCTGCGGTACAATATCCTGTTGAGCCTAAAGAAATCTCCCGGCTTCGCATCCCCATCTTCCTCCAACTCTATGGCACCATTGCTATAACGAGCTAGGCTAGCGTCTTGCAGCTGCTGCTCACTAATGTCCCTGGGCGTCAATGCATCAAGATGGTTTTGTAATAAGACATTACCCCGGCTACTAGGCTCTACTGCCTTAGTGGCTCTCGCTACAGCTCTTGCCTCACGCGAAGTCTTACCCAACTCTGCCTTGTTACACACCATATCTGGGCCAGAGTCAACTCCCGTGTTTATTATAGGTCCAAGTACCGAATCACCGAGAAGTGCAGCAGAATCAATGTCCCTTTTCCTGCCCTTAGCAACCTTCTCCTGATCCTTCCTCCACTGTCCCCGAGGTTGAGTGCTAGGCTGTGCAGGAGCCGCAGAGCGAGATCGGGTTACCACACAGGCCATCTCATCCTGTTGGCACCTTTCAACCCATTCCCGATTCTCACCATCCACGTCGGCCGCCCTCTCGGCAACGACTAAGGGTGGAGTCCCGGAAGTGGGCACCGCAAAGTCGTTGCCGAGAAGAAGGTCGACGCCCTCAACTGGCAAACACTCAACGATCCCTACATCCAGCTCCCTGCACACCTCTCCCACTCTCAACTCCAACCTCACAAGTGGGTATGACCTCGTAGCATTTATACCCTGCACCACAACAACTCTGGCCGCATTTATCGGTTTCCCTGTGAAGTTCCTCAACAAAGTTTGCGAAGCCCCCGTATCCCTCAGCAAGTCAACCCTCCGTAGTTCACTCCCCCAGCTCACAAACCCGTGCCCCCGATGGCCACAGAAAGTGTCCCGGACAGGTGTCGAGCCTTCCGTACGCTTCTTTACCGCGTGTGCCTCAGCTGCTGACAACCTACCCCGGGCAGTTGCTGCAGCCTTCAGAGACACACCGATACTGTGAACCAATGACACCGGCTTAGCGGGAGTGTTACTAGGGCACTCACGTGAATAATGGCCTAGCTTCTGACATTTGTAACATTTCACATCCCCAATGGGCTTCTTCCCTTGTGCGGGCGAAGAAGGGGCCTGACCTTTAGTAAACGGGAGAGGCTTGTGTTTGTAGGTGTTATTAGGTGCAATGCATTTAGTGTGGTTATGTGTGTCATAGGATTTGTTATTATCAAAAACTCTGGTGGGTGGGGTATAGCGCCCCTTCTGCCCTGACTCAGCCCTCTGAGCGGCACCGCAACCACGAATCAATGATAATCTGAAGTCTGCCATCTTGGCAGCCTCCTCTACCTGTCTTGGGACATTTTTCCTTAATGTTCAGCGTTAGATCGGTTCCAGTGCATTTGTAAAACTGTTCCAGATAGAAAAGTTGCTTAATTTCCTCAGCCGACTCTGCGTGCTCGGACCGAAACCAGTTATTACCTGCATCTGTTAAGTCCCGTGCGTGCTCCATAAAACTGACGTCGCTCTTCTTATTCACGCCACGGAACTTCAATCTATAAGTTTCGGGTTGCAGTTCGTAGGCCCGGAGCACAAGCCTCCTTCACCAGTCCATACACTACACTCTCGTCCAGTGACAGTGCATCGTAGGCTTTCAACCCCTTACCCACTAGACGTGATGAAACTAATGCTGCCCATTTAACCTCGGCCAGTCATACTCACGACACTTCTTTTTCGAAACGAGCAAAAAACTCAGTCACTGCTGTCTCATCAAATGCGGGTACTAACTTAATTAAATGCGAAAGTGAGTCTGTAACCCGGTGCCCACCACCGAGATGACGCCCGTGGTCTCTACTCTAGACTTCTCGACATCCATTTCAGCTCGGTACCTGGTTGCATCCTGATTGCTTGATTCTAGCAACCTCTATGCGTTCTATACTAGCCTGTTGTATCTGAGTCTCCTGCAGCTTAAACTTAGCTAGTTCTAGCTGAAATAACATCTCAGGAGACAGGCCTGGGGGGGAGAGCACAAAATGGGGGATCCACACCGAGACGTGTTTACGGGTAAGCAGCTTGCCCTTGAGAACCCTCCTGCTGCATCGTGCTAAGACTCGCTGGCTGAGGGCCCAGCTCAGGGGTAGAGTGGAATGGAGGCTTGGAGGGAACCCCCCAAGACCCCACTCCACCCACCGCCCCATCGCCATCACCCAACAAACATGCCACCAAATTCTTCTTGGGCAACTGTCAGGACAGTCCCGCCCAAAACCGTGGCTAAACAGCGAAGACCGTAACAATCAATAGCCTGCAGGCGCTGTTCGGTCAAAGGTGTCTGCAAAAAATGCCGGGCATCCCTCTCTCCACTTATAACACTCCCCTCCCTAAACATCTGTTGTACTTGCTGGTTACTAGGCTGTACCGTGTTATCCTCCCCGTAAATGATGAGTCATTAGACATAGTGCTGGTTATACAATTGCTGTTCATAAAAAAAAGAAGTGCTTATTACTAATTGCAGTCTCGACTCACAAAATGTTAAAGATGCTTGAATGACTCTACTCTAGACACCCCCAACGAAACAATCTGCAAGTCCACCAATACAATAATGACACAATAAAAATTCCTCCAATATGCAAGAAAATTCTAGCCAGCTCTACTAGGTAGCATAGAATAGTTCTCCAAAAAACATGTGATAGGATACTACTGAATCTTGTGCAAGGTCGCCATTTTGTTACGGCTGGATCGGCAATACATATTCGGGATTCTTGATCGTAGGACAGAAATGGCTTATGTGACAACGACACGCTCGATTCCAGTCCCAAATACTATATGCTCCAGACAACAAAAGCACCAACGCCCTACAGAGTTATCGTCTATGGTAATGAGGTACCTTAACTCGGCGAAAGTGTACAACAGGGGTAGGCTATGAGGCTAAACTCCCTCAGACATTTATAGGTTACGTTATGACTAAAGAAATGCAATACTCAAGAAACTACGTTAATATTAAGCCTCTAATAATGTAGAATAGAAGCAGGCTAAAGGTATGACAGTGAAATGCTAAATGACAAATGTACACGCCTACTTGAAAGCGCGTGCACTAGAATAACTGTCCCCTACTAACATGCACTAGCATGTAGCATACAAGATGTTCATGATCCAGTAGATACCTAATAATACACATGGAAGGAACATAAATAGTAGTCACTTATTGTAATAATGAATCTATACTTGGAATAACTAAAAGGTTGCAGGCAACAGTACTGCGCCGGTAGCCTACTACCGCATAGGCTACTTCGCTTCTCTCACTCTGTCTCCCCTCTGAGTCCGTATGCGCCCTACGCAACGGAACTCCGGACACAGCAGCAAAACGACAGTGCAGTTAATTGATACATGAAAGTATTAATAGTGTTGTCTTGTGTGTGAGTAATGTGTATTGTAAAGTGTTACATACATAAACTTAAAGAGAGCTGCAATGCATAGTAAAATAAAGATATAACCCACTCATCATCCCCATGTGTTCTAGCTAGCAGGCCAAGTCACAGGAACAACGAGTCCCAGCACCGAAAGCGAGAACCCAGGAAAAGACTGCAGAGAACACAAGGACAGATAAATTACGTTACTCTACTATACCGGCACTACGAGCGAGCTGTAGTCTCTGGTACTACACTCGCTCCTGGCTCGGTAGGCAAATCAAGGCTAAGTCCTCGCCCCTCTACAGACAACTCCTGGGCATGGTCGGGCTCTTACACATGGCACTAGTCTAGTCACAAATTGGATGATGAGCTGAGCATATAACTCGTGAACATGTAGAACGTTCACCAACTATCCTCATCAAGAAGATCGCTGTTCACATTAACCCCTTAAATCTAATACATGTAAATATATGCTTGTCCTAAGAGTAATACGAGAGGTGAGTGCTGAAACTCCTTTAGGACCTCAAGGGAAGGGTATGCATTTAAATAGAGAGAAGAATGAAATGAGAGTAATGTCGTCAGAGAGAAAGAGTGCAACCGTGAGAAATTGGGAGAGAGGGCAAGGGATGTTAGAATCTCAAAGGTTCTAGGCAACCTGATCATGGAACACACAGCAAGCCTCCATGCAATGTGCAGTACGACAACATGGGCAGCCAGGCAGCATATGCAGGCGGCAATGTACTACCAACCCTGTCGCACCTAGCTATAAGCGCAGGGCTGCCAACCGGTCCATACGTCTGGCAACCATTGCTACCCTCTCGCTCTGAAGTCTAACTCACTCTCTCTCTCTGAATTCCTATTGTCTCATCTATCAACTTCTCTATTGATACTACATATTAAATGGAAGGTCTCGACATGGCTTAAAACAAAACCCACCACTGGTTAGCAAATGACGAGACCTTTGCAGAGATACAAAGAACATAGTTATACGTTGTCACACTCAATATAAGCAGCCAGCACGGTACAACGCGGTACACGCACCGTGACGGTACAGTGGAGTACCAAGGAGTACAATCAGGTTGCGTTGCCACGCACTGGGTGCGTCACACAATTAATAAGGCTTGAGACTATTTCAGGTAATCAGGTAACTGCCACAGATCCCTACTAAGCTACATAATATTGTCTAAATGTAGCTAGAATAATATAGAATACACGTCGCTGGTACCGTACTTAAAGGGTTAAGGGCAAGTTTTTAAAAATACCCCTAAGACCCCTTCAAGATAATTTTTTACATTTTTCGGTAAAAAATATTTCCCGGCCGAAGGCCAATTCCCCCTAAATTGCAGGCTGTCAATCGCTCACCAGGAATAAATCGACACCTAAAAAGCACGAAAGGTCTTAACATTGATGAAGAAAATGGGCGAAAGGTCTTATAATCGTCAAAGTAAGGGGGTGAATATCTTAAAATCTGTGGCAAACATGAGGGAGAAGGGGGTCTAGCTTTGTGTTTTAATTATCTGCGATGTGTCTATCGCTCCCCTAAGATCACAACCTTATGGAATCAGTATAGTTCATTCATTACGGGTACCTCTAACCTCAGTACGGTACGGTACCTCAAAAACCACTAGAGTAATCCAGCTAATATGTCTACCATTTGGGAAGAGTCAGTCAAGGAATAGATGTGGAAATTTACAGCCAATTTGCTCTAGCCCTATTTGAGTTACAGAAGATATAGGTCATGATTTCTCGCCTACTTACAGCGAAAACTGAATAAAATGGTCTAATAGTAGCCAGAATAAAGTTAAAAGGACGTCGCCGGTACCGAAGGGGTTAAGGGTTGGGTACAGAATCAGGATAAGGATTAGGAAGGATGTGTCTGGTGATCCTAGCTTTAAGGGAGGTCACCTGCTTATTTTCTCTCCTTTTCTCTCTTTCTCTGAGTTGTATCCATTCGGCCCCATTCAGCCTACTGTTTTAAGATGTTTATTCCCATCCAGGTGGCGATTTCTTCCTGGCGAGTGATAGCGAGCCAGCATTATATGGAGAAATCCGGCTTCACCGGAGATATTTTTCTAACGAAAAATGTACTGGTACAAATTTAGCCTGCTGTCAAATTTGTTTTAAAACATATGCTGGTTCTCTACCACTCGCCAGGAAAAAATCGACACCTGTATGGGGATAATCGTCTTAAAACAGTAGGCTGAATGGGGCCGAATGGATACAACCCAGAGAGAGAGAGAGTGAGTGAGTGAGAGAGAGAGAAAAATCAAACGAGGTGGGCCCCCTTCAATATCTTAACCCTTTCACTACCGATGCCCACCTTCTAAAGCCGGTATCACACGAGCGCTTTTTTCACTCAACATTTATCCTCAAAACTGGTCTGGCAGCTTGTGTGGTCAATATATTTTTTATTTTTTTATTTTTTTTAAGAGACAATGAACAGAGGAAGGAAAAACACAGATAAAACAAAAATGTCCATGTGCCTAAAGGCATCCTCCATTCATAACATGTTTGTAACAACTGGATTTAAACTTTTGTAGATTGTAAGTTTGTGGAAAGCAACTCGAGGGAAGTGAATTCCAAAGAGTAGTAGTTCTAGGGATAAATTAATTTTGATAAGCAGAAGTTCTGCATTGTGGAGGAGAAAGTGTAAATTCATGGGCGCTCTCAGCTGCCCTAGTTCTACGGGGAAAGATGTGGAGAGGCGGCACAATTGAAGCAAGTTCCTCGGAACAATTGCTGTGAAAATATTTGTAGAATAATGCAAGGGATGCAACGTTTCTTCGTATGGATAATGTAGGAAGGTCCTGTGTGATTGCAGGGTTATTGATTAATCTAATAGCTTTATTTTGAATTTTGTCCAACTGCCTCAATGCAACCACTCCACTTCCACTCCACAGAGGTGAACAGTAATCCATCTGAGAACGCACATGACTTTTATATATTACGGCCAACTGCTCGTCAGTGAAGAATTCTCGAACTCTGTACAGGAGTCCCAGTTTTTTAGAGGCATTCTTAGCAATGCATGTAATATTTCGGTCACCTACATTCATCTATTATCAGTCTAGTTTCTGATACCAGTGCAAAATATTCCAGAAATGTTGCCAGAAAAATGTTGATCATTGTATGTTGACTATAAAAGCTCTCGTGTGATACCGGCTTAACTATGGTTACTATTACACGATTGTATTCGGCTTAAAAAAGACCTCCAGCAATTGACCACTTGCGAGTTTCGTTCTATAAGGAAGTTGGAGTTGTAGACATCGATCAATATTTAGCAGAATTAGCAGCGAAAATACGGTTGTAGTTAATTTATATATAAATGTAATCCAATTCAACGTTGAGCGTTCTCTGCCATACCCATAGCTTACTCTGACTGTTCCTTTTACTTATATATCTTCTGGATCTCGAGTGACGGCGTCTTTTCCGTGGATCGACCTCCCTACTGCCAACCTAAAAGTTGGCAGATTGGGAACCAAAGCGTCACATTTTTCCCTTGCCCCTCAACTTTCCCTTCATAATTGCTGAGGGGCACAGGGCCTTGGGTGGGGCTTTGGTTTCTCGGGCGTTTCCGCGCCCTCCTCAGCTCCCTGCCTTAGAGTGGCTTCGGTCACCTGGGTTTTGTTAGTGGTAAGCAGGGAGGGTTTTGTGGGGGCGCTCTATGGCCTTGGCCTTGCTCGGGACCTTGGGGCTGTTCGGCCAGGCAGCCTGGGGAACAACAACAACAACAACAACCTACTGTACTATTACACCATTGTATTCAACCTACTGTACTATTACACCATTGTATTCAACCTACTGTACTATTACACCATTGTATTCAGTTTAAGGGGCAGATATTCGCTTTTGCTGGACACCCATTCTCCCTCATGTTTAGCCCCATTAGTTTTAACATGTTAAGGCAAATACAATCATTATTGAAATTAAACCTTAAGATGTTTGTCCCATCAGTTAGTCGACTTTAAGACCTTTCGCCCCATTTCTTCGTCAATATTTAGACCTTTCGTGCTATTTCGTGCTAAAAAAAAAAAAAAAAAAAAATTAGGTGTCGATTTTTTTCCCTGGCGATCGATAGTGAGCCTGTAATGTTGGAAAAACCGGCCTTCCCGGAATTTTTTTCTACCGAAAGATATACAAATTAATATAGAAGGGGGATCTAACGGATACTTTTTTTTTTATTATTTGATGGAGGTCTAGGGAGGAAACTAGAAAAATAATGAACAAATGCAAAAATCGCCCAAAAAGTGAACCATCCCCCCTTAAAAAAAAAGGCCTCCAGCAATTAACAATTAAGCCTTTGAATATGTAACACCCCGTTCTTAACATTAATCATCAATTACAAACCCCAATATGTACTTGAATAAACTAATGAAAGCATATGGTCCTCCCGGGATTCCAACTCGGGACACCACACCCAGAACATAAGCACCTATACCATTACACCACCAACACAGTAATGAAAGCATATGGTCCTCCCGGGATTCCAACTCGGGACACCACACCCAGAACATAAGCATCTAAACCATTACACCACCAACACAGTAATGAAAGCATATGGTCCTCCCGGGATTCCAACTCGGGACACCACACCCAGAACATAAGCATCTAAACCATTACACCACCAACACAGTAATGAAAGCATATGGTCCTCCCGGGATTCCAACTCTGGACACCACACCCAGAACATAAGCATCTAAACCATTACACCACCAACACAGTAATGAAAGCATATGGTCCTCCCGGGATTCCAACTCGGGACACCACACCCAGAACATAAGCAGCTATACCATTACACCACCAACACAGTAATGAAAGCATATGGTCCTCCCGGGATTCCAACTCTTTTTTTTTTTTTTTTTTTTTTTTTTTTTCTATGTGATTGAGGGAGGCAAAAGGCATAACTGCCTATAGCGAGTGCCTCCCCCATAGTTGAAAGAGTGACAGGGCCAAAATCAAGGGACGTTCGAGCCAAAATGCCTGGACACACGGAGTTTGAAGCAATTTAAGTCATAGGAAGAGGGAAAGACTGATTCTGGGAGAGAGTTCCAGAGCTCAGATGTTGAGTAGAAGAAAGTTTGAGAGTAACGTTTCACTCTTGGGTTGGAGAGTTGCACAGAGTAGGGGTGGGATTGAGTTGCAAGACGGGTACCACGTGCCCTACGTAAAGGAGGTGGTATGCACTGGGATAGCTCTGAGGAACACTGATTATTATAGTAGCGATAGAATAGCGAGAGAGATGCAACATTGCGGCGGAGAGAGAGAGATTGCAGAGAGTTGGTGAGTGGACGGGAGTTAATGATACGAAAGGCCTTCCTTTCAACTTTGTCTAGGAGAGCGATGTGAGAGGAACCTCCCCACACATGTGAACAATACTCAATACAAGGGCGCACTATGCCCCTGTACAGAGCAAGAAGCTGTGCAGGGGAAAAGAACCCCCTAAGGCGGTTGAGCACACCCAGCTTCTGGGAGGCTGCCTTAGCAAGACTGGTAATATGGTCCTTCCAAATGAGAGCAGAAGAAAAAGAGACACCAAGAATATTGAGAGAAGATGAAGGGTTGATTTTTGTATTGTTGAAGAATAAGGGATAGTCCGCTGGGAGATCCTGACGGGTAGATAGATGGAGAAATTGGGTTTTGGAAGCATTAAAGTTAACAAGGTTTTCTCTGCCCCAATTGGAAATAGTATTTAGATCAGAATTTAAGAGTTCTATGGCTTCATTACGTTTGTCGTTGAGGGATTGCTGGCTGGGGCGTTCTGAAAAACTAATGGAGTAGTGTAAGGTTGAGTCGTCTGCGTATGAATGGATGGGAATTAAGGTACAGTTAAGGAGATCATTTATAAAAATTAGAAAGAGAATAGGAGATAGGACAGAGCCCTGAGGAACACCGGAGTTTATAGGGTGAGGAAGTGAACAATGGCCGTCCACAACCGCAGCTATGGAACGGCCGGAAAGGAAATTAGAGACAAAGGCACAGATGGAGGGATAGAAACTGAAGGAGGGTAGTTTAGAAATTAAAGATTTATGCCAGACTCTATCGAAGGCTTTCGATATGTCTAGTGCAATAGAAAAAGTCTCACCGAAGTCCCGAAAGGAGGATGACCAAGAGTTAGTAAGATATGAAAGAAGATCACCAGTAGAGCGACCCTTAAGGAAGCCATACTGGCGATCTGAGAGCAGATTATGAGAAGAGAAATGCTTAAGAAATTTGGAAGCAAGAATAGTTTCAAAAACTTTAGAAAGACAAGAGATAAGAGCAATTGGACGATAGTTGGAGGGTTGAGAGCGGTCACCCTTCTTTGGGACAGGTTGAATGTGAGCAAACTTCCAGCATGAAGGGAAGACGTTAGAGGATAGACAGAGACGAAAGAGTTTGCCTAGGCAGGGAGTCAGCACGGAAGCACAGTTTTTGAGAACAACAGGAGGAACACCGTCCGGACCGTACGCCTTATTAGTGTTAAGCCCAGAGAGGGTAGAAAGTACATCTTTAGAAGAGATTAGGATATTAGGCATAAGTAAGAGAGAGGAGGGCGGAGAGGGAGGAATAGCACCGGAATCATCCAAGGTGGAGTTTCTAGCAAAAGTTTGAGCGAAGAGTTTAGCTTTGTCAGAGGAAGAAGTGATGGTTGTGCCATCAGAGTGGGAAAGGGGAGGGAAAGACGAGGAAGAGAAATTGTTGGAGAGGTTTTTGGCTAGATGCCAGAAAGCTTGGGAAGAGCTAGAGTTGGATAGTTCAGTGCATTTATTATTGATGAAAGAGTGTTTGGCAAGTCGAAGAACAGATTTGGCTTGATTCCGGGCAGAAACATATGAAGAATGAGAGTCTTGAGTTTTAAGGCGTCGGTACCATTTGAATGCTTCCTCCTTATTGCGGACAGCAGTAGAACAGGCGTGAGTAAACCAAGATTTTTTAGCATTAGTCTGAGAGAAAGAGAATGGAATGTATGCTTCCATGCCCGATAGGATTACCTCGGTAATGCGTTCAGCACTCTCCGAGGGTCCTCGGCCATGGAAGCAGAAATCATTCCATGGGAAATCAAAGAAGTACTGCCGAAGAGCCTCCCAGTCGGCAGCGCCAAAGTGCCACAAGCGCCGCCGGCTAGGAGGATCGGGTGGCTGTACTGGAGAGATAGGACAGGTGACAGAGATAAGTTTATGGTCGGAGGAGCCCAAAGGAGAGAAAAGATCGACAGTATAAGAAGAAGGGTTAGAAGTTAGAAACAGGTCAAGAATGTTGGGCCGATCTCCGATGCGATCCGGGATACGGGTGGGTTGCTGAACTAACTGCTCTAGGTCATTTAGGATACAAAAGACGTAGGCTTGTTCACCAGGTGGATCAGTAGTGTGAGAGGAGAGCCATTGGCGGTGGTGAACGTTGAAATCTCCTAAGATGGAGATTTCTGAGAAAGGAGATATGGATAGAATGTGTTCCACTGTAGAGTTTAGATAGTCAAAGAATTTAGGAAAGTTGGTAGAGTTAGGGGAAAGATAGACAGCACAGAAATATTTAGTAAGAGAATGACAGGAAAGTTTGAGCCATAAAGTTGAGAATTCAGAGGAGTCGAAATCGGGAACACGAGAGCAAGTGAGTTTGTTGTGCACATATGCACAACATCCGCCATTGGCTTTGAAACTAGGATAGAGAAAGTAGGAGGATACAGAGAAGGGGTTGCTGGATGTTGCTACAGACACCTGGGTTTCGGTGAGGAAGAGAAGATCAGGTTTGTAGGAGGAGAGATGGTGCTCAACAGAGTGAAAGTTAGAGGAAAGTCCGCGAATGTTGCAGAAATTAATAGAAAGAGTAACAGGCCGAGGTCCAGGTAATTGTGTGGGGTCGTCAGGGGATGGTCGGTCGGGTGAGGGGGCATTTATGGTCCCCCCCCCTGGGGACTCCGAGGCTGGGCTAAAATTCATCATTTTGTGATTTTTTAATTTTGGTGTGGAGGAATGAAGTGTGGTGTGCATGTTTAGTGTCGTGAAGTGGATAGGAGGAGGAGGTGTTTGTGAGAGCTAGCTGGATTGCTCTCAGTGTAAATGAGGCACAAAGAAAAACAGTAAGAGAGGCCAAGCAAATGAAACAGGAGTTCCAGCGACTCTTTATCACATGCCTGGACACCACACCCAGAACATAAGCAGCTATACCATTACACCACCAACACAGTTAAGGGAGGATGGTTACCATTACACCACCAACACAGTTAAGGTGGGATGGTTACCATTACACCACCAACACAGTTAAGGAGGGATGGTTACCATTACACCACCAACACAGTTAAGGGAGGATGGTTACCATTACACCACCAACACAGTTAAGGTGGGATGGTTACCATTACACTACACCACCAACACAGTTAAGGGAGGATGGTTACCATTACACCACCAACACAGTTAAGGTGGGATGGTTACCATTACACCACCAACACAGTTAAGGTGGGATGGTTACCATTACACCACCAACACAGTTAAGGGAGGATGGTTACCATTACACCACCAACACAGTTAAGGGAGGATGGTTACCATTACACCACCAACACAGTTAAGGTGGGATGGTTACCATTACACCACCAACACAGTTAAGGGACGATGGTTACCATTACACCACCAACACAGTTAAGGGAGGATGGTTACCATTACACCACCAACACAGTTAAGGTGGGATGGTTACCATTACACCACCAACACAGTTAAGGAGGGATGGTTACCATTACACCACCAACACAGTTAAGGTGGGATGGTTACCATTACACCACCAACACAGTTAAGGAGGGATGGTTACCATTACACCACCAACACAGTTAAGGAGGGATGGTTACCATTACACCACCAACACAGTTAAGGAGGGATGGTTACCATTACACCACCAACACAGTTAAGGAGGGATGGTTACCATTACACCACCAACACAGTTAAGGAGGGATGGTTACCATTACACCACCAACACAGTTAAGGAGGGATGGTTACCATTACACCACCAACACAGTTAAGGAGGGATGGTTACCATTACACCACCAACACAGTTAAGGAGGGATGGTTACCATTACACCACCAACACAGTTAAGGGAGGATGGTTACCATTACACCACCAACACAGTTAAGGAGGGATGGTTACCATTACACCACCAACACAGTTAAGGAGGGATGGTTACCATTACACCACCAACACAGTTAAGGTGGGATGGTTACCATTACACCACCAACACAGTTAAGGGAGGATGGTTACCATTACACCACCAACACAGTTAAGGAGGGATGGTTACCATTACACCACCAACACAGTTAAGGTGGGATGGTTACCATTACACCACCAACACAGTTAAGGAGGGATGGTTACCATTACACCACCAACACAGTTAAGGAGGGATGGTTACCATTACACCACCAACACAGTTAAGGAGGGATGGTTACCATTACACCACCAACACAGTTAAGGAGGGATGGTTACCATTACACCACCAACACAGTTAAGGGAGGATGGTTACCATTACACCACCAACACAGTTAAGGAGGGATGGTTACCATTACACCACCAACACAGTTAAGGTGGGATGGTTACCATTACACCACCAACACAGTTAAGGAGGGATGGTTACCATTACACCACCAACACAGTTAAGGAGGGATGGTTACCATTACACCACCAACACAGTTAAGGTGGGATGGTTACCATTACACCACCAACACAGTTAAGGGAGGATGGTTACCATTACACCACCAACACAGTTAAGGGAGGATGGTTACCATTACACCACCAACACAGTTAAGGTGGGATGGTTACCATTACACCACCAACACAGTTAAGGGAGGATGGTTACCATTACACCACCAACACAGTTAAGGGAGGATGGTTACCATTACACCACCAACACAGTTAAGGTGGGATGGTTACCATTACACCACCAACACAGTTAAGGTGGGATGGTTACCATTACACCACCAACACAGTTAAGGGAGGATGGTTACCATTACACCACCAACAAAGTTAAGGGAGGATGGTTACCATTACACCACCAACACAGTTAAGGTGGGATGGTTACCATTACACCACCAACACAGTTAAGGTGGGATGGTTACCATTACACCACCAACACAGTTAAGGTGGGATGGTTTACCATTACACCACCAACACAGTTAAGGTGGGATTTCCACTTGAGGGACTTTTTTCTTGACCCCTTTCTCCCTCATGTCTAGCCCCATTGCTTTTGATATTATAAAACGTTCGACCCATTAGTTTTGCGATTTTAAGAGCTTTCACCCCATATTAAGACCTTTCGTGCCATTCAGGTGTCGATTTTTATCCTGGCGAGCGATAGCGAGCCTGTAATTTAAGAGGAACCGGCCTTCGGCCGGGAAATTTTTCTACCGAAAAATGTACAAATTTATCTTGAAATGGACTCAAGGGGGTATAATTTTAAGCTTGATGGAGGTCTAGGGAACAAAGTAAATACCTCCCCTTAAGCTGCATAATATGGCCTAAATATAGCTAGAATAAAATATAACATACGTCGCTGGTACTCAAAGGGTTAAAAAGACTTCGCCGGTACGGTCGCGCTAATAAGTCATGTCCCAGCTGTCATTACGTTTGGCTTGCTCTGTCCTGTATTAATGTCTGTCAGATGTTGAATAGGGTGGGTAAGAGTAGGAAATATGTTTGTATATTTCACTCGATATGAAGAAATGAAGCTTAGATATTCCTGATACCAATTATTGATCAAAACATACTTGGTGCCGGGACATCACTTATTAGCGCGACTGTACGCAAACCGAAAATACCTCGTAGGATATACTAGCCATCCTGATTAACACAGGATTAGGAGGCGATTACAGTCCGAACCACACAAAAGTCACACCTACTTAAGCCGGTATCACACGAGAACTTTTATAGTCAACATTCGATGATCAAAATTTTTCTGGCAACATTTCTAGAATATTTTGCACTGGTATCGGAAACTAGATTGATGATATACGAATTTAGGTAACCGAAATATTATATATGTAGACCACATAAGCTGCCAGACCAGTGTAGAGGATAAATGTTGAGTGATAAAGCCCTCGTGTGATACCGGCTCTACAACGTACCCAGTAGATGTTGTGATCGTTACGTGCAGATACCGTAGTACTACAGGTCTGGTGGCAACACCGCGCCCTTATGGGGAGGCAGACCGTTTTTCTGGACCCCCTTCTCCCTCATGTTTAGCCCCACTAGTTTTGAGATCATAAGACGTTCGGACCATTAGTTTGGCGATTGTAACACCTTTCACCCCATTTCGTCGTCAATGTTAAGACCTTTCGTGCCATTTAGGTGTCGATTATTTCCTGGCGAGCAATAGCGAGCCTGCAATTTTAAGAGGAACCGGCTTTCGGCCGGAAAATTTTCTACCGAAAAATGTACAAATTTATCTTGAAGGGGGGTCTTGGGGGTGTTTTTCTAAGCTTGATGGAGGTCTAGGGAGGAAACTAAAAAAATCTATGAATAAATGAATTAATAGACCAAACAAACAGCCCGCCTCCCCTTAAGCCACATTGCATAAACATGTTATTCTTGGAACAGTTGTGTTTAGCTCCGGGACGTGTAGGTGTAAATACGATCTCATTTAAAACTCAGAATGAAGTACCGGTAAGTCCTTCCTAAACTGCATAACATTGTCTAACTTCATCCATAATAAAAGGTAAACTGATGTCCTGCTATTATGTGTGTGTGTTACTCAGTTACTTGTTCGTCAAGGGGAATCTACGCAATGCGAGCTAAGATCATTATTATCGCGCCTCCTTAACTGGGAATGTATTGCGTGAAATGCATGTTAAGTGTTTTATGTACTGTTGGAATGGCTGTGGATGTGTGTGTAGTCTGTATTTTAGCCAATTGGCGACATCGGAAACGAAGGCTTAGGGTGGATCTGTATGGTACCATTCTCACTATAGACGGTACCGTCTCGCCCGAAGGCTTAGGTAGCCATCAGCTTAGGTGAACCATATGATACCCATCTCGCCTTGTACCATTTTTGCCAACCCCAGAGGGGACGTCACAACGTCGTCCACTTATTCCAGGTACCTATTTACAGCTAGGTGAACTGAGGCTAACACATGAAAGGAGACAAGCCCAATTTGTCTCCGCCCGGCCGGGGATTGAACCCCCGACCCCTCGTGTGTGAGACGAGAGCTCTACCTACTAGGCTACGGGCTGTGTGTGTGTGTGTGGACGAGCGGTTGTGTGTTTATTGGTACAAATCTCTGGATATTTGTAGGTTTACAGGTACATGAGGTTTGGGGCGACAGTTAATCGGTACACACCTCTTTAAAATACGTTGAAATGGAGTGTTTTCGGTTAGGTTAGGTAGGTTAGGTTAGGTTAGGTTAGGTTAGTGTAATTTAGGTTTACAAATCGAAAAGTGTACTCGTAAGCATGCACCAAATTGATATGTACCGATAAACGCCAACCGCTCGGGTGTGTGTGTGTGTGTGTGTGTGTGTGTGTGTCTCCTACTTAGGGGGCGGGATCTAGGAATCCTCCCATTTACCTATTAGACGAGACAGAGAAAGGGGCACGGGAACGCGAAAATGGTTCCTAACCTTAAGAATTGAAACTTTAAATGTTGTCTGCATTAGAGCTGACTGGTCCACACACGGCAGATCCCTTTCACCCCCAACCCATCTCGTCCATATGCCTATCTAACTTGATCTTAAAGCTCTATCGTTTTGTGTTATCCCTCTATATCACTCGGTAGCATAGTCCACATATTTACAACTCTGTTACCAAACCAATATTTGCCTATATCTTTTCTGAAACATATTGTATCTAATTTGAATAGTACTGGGACTAAATTCATGCCATTTTGGAGAAATATTACCATTACTTTACGAACACGTGGACTATTTGGGCATGTATGCTGGAAATGGGAGAGCAACTAATAGTACTGGGACTAAATTAATGACATTTGGGATAAATAAAACCATTACTTTCAAAACACGTGGACAAATGAAATGTTTGTGATACATTTCGATTGGTAACAGACTTTTAGATAAGTGGAATAGGCTACCGAGTGCTGTAGTGAGATCAAGAACAATAGAGAGCTTTAATTTAAAATTAGATAGGTATATGGACGCGATGGGTTGAGTGTGAAAGGGATCTGCCGTGTGTGGCCCAGTCGGCTGTCCGCAGACTCCCGTGTTCTTATGTTCTTGTGTACTTTAAGGGGAGATCTCCACTTGAGGGATTTTTTTCTTGACCCCTTTCTCCCTCATGTTTAGCCCCATTGCTTTTGATATTATAAAACGTTCGCCCCATTAGTTTAGTGATTTTAAGAACTTTCACCCCATAATAAGACCTTTCGTGCCATTCAGGTGTCGATTTTATCCTGGCGAGCGATAGCGAGCCTGTAATTTAAGGGGAACCGGCCTTCGGCCGGGACATTTTCTACCGAAAAATGTACAAATTTATCTTGAAAGGGACTCAAGGGGGTATAATTTTTAGCTTGATGGAGGTCTAGGGAACAAAGTAAATACCTCCCCTTAAACACACATGGATAATTTGGGCATGGATGCAGGACATGGGTGGAGAAAATGAAGAGTACTGGGACTAAATTCAAGCCGTTTTGGAGAAATATTACTATAGGGAGCGCCAACGAACTTGACAATTTTCTTGACCCTTTAACTTCTCATAACTCAAAAGGGCCTAGAGCAAACTGGCTGTAAATATCCACACCAATTTCCTGGTGGGCTCTTCCCTAATTATATAAATGTCAGCTCGATTGCTTTCATTCATTTTGAGTTATGAGAAGTTAAGGGGTCAAGAAAATTGTCAAGTTGGTTGGCGCTACCTACAGTACCATTACTTTAAGAACATGTGGAATATTTGGCCATGGATGCAGGAAATGAGGGAGACATTAATAGCCTAACACTGGGACAAATTCATGCCATTTTGGAGAAAAATAACCATTACTTTAAAAACCCGTGGACAATTTGGTGATCAGCTGTAAAAAGTCGTCTGTGTGTGCCGAAAAGTCCATGTAATTTGGAGATGTTTGTCAGTGTGGCTTTCTTAGTTTTCGATGGCGTTATGTGACTGTACGGTCGCGCTAATAAGTCATGTCCCAGCTGGCATTACGTTTGGCTTGCTCTGTGCTGTATTAATGTCTGTCAGATGTTGAATAGGGTGGATAAGTGTAGGAACATGGTTGTATATCTCAGCGACCATTACGTTTGGCTCGCTCTGTGCTGTATTAATGTCTGTCAGATGTTGAATAGGGTGGGTAAGTGTAGGAACATGGTTGTATATTACACTCGATATGAAGAAATGAAGCTTAGATATTGCTGATACCAATTATTGATCAAAACATACTAGGTGCCGAGACATGACTTATTAGCGTGACTGTACCTGATGACTACAAGCTGTTCCCGTAGTACACTGGCAAAGTCATGTTTCGGTGTGACGTCCGTGACTTTACCGCATGTGACGCATGTCGAGTATGAGCATGCTGTACAGAACGCCCAGTCAGGCCCCACTCTCGCTAGGATCGTCAGGGCAGGAACTTTGGCTGTAGCCTGTGTAGAGTTTCCTAACTTAGTTTATGTGAGCCGTTGTACTATAAGTATTATAAATATGTATTTTGTTTTCATCTGAGTCAACGAGTTCTATTTTATATCATTAGTTATAAGTATTGTGTGTGGGACTTATATGTAATGATGAGAGGAGAGAGAGAGATATATTACGTAACGGGGACCAGTGAGTGCGCCACGCGGGCAGATAGGCCTAATTCCCTCCTCCCTCCTCCCTTCCTCCCTCTCAGCGCGTGGGAAGTTCTTTGTCGATCCCAGATTGAGAGAGAATATGACGTCATGATTGCCAGTGGGCGGTCCTTAAGTAGTTTAAGATATGCCGCTAGAGGGCCGAGTATAAAAAGGGAAGTCTCGCCGCATTTTCTTCAGAACTCATCAGGCAAAGCGACTTCTCATATCCCTTGCAACTATCCATATTCTTCCGACTGATGTGAACTTTCTCTACTCTCTGAACAGCCTATCTTCTTCTCTTCTCGTCCCTGTTTAACCTCCATGACCCCTTTGGTGCAGATTTAGTCAGCCAAAGTATTATCGCTTGAGTTCTCACGAGATAAGTGCCTGTTAGATAGCCTATTTTTGGAAGGGTTAACTAGAATAGGATTGATTGATGTTTGTTGCAACTCGTATATGCATTTCCCTGTGTGCGATTATTCATGTTCCTGTTTTCTGCTGGTTTAGGCAATGCTAGACTGGGATAGGGTTTCGGAGTTGTGATTTCCTATGAGTACTAGGTTGCGGTTGAACCAGTACAATTGCAACGGAGACGTGGAACGCCTAGGTGGTCTTTCTGACTGTGTACCGTGGGAGTTTAGCACTGTGTTGCGAGTGAGGGCTTTTGCCTGTGCCACCCAACACTGTGCTATCTCATTTGCTTGACTTTGAGAGGATCGCCAGGAGAGAACCAGATACTAGTGATCTGGATCTCTCAAGAGAGCATCCCGTCAATTACCGTAATTTGGCCGCACAGTCTTAAGGACCTCGCTAGGCTACGAGCCGCTTGCTCAGCCATTGTCTCTTAACCTTAGATATCCCAGCTAGACTTTGCTCGACCAGCAGATACAGCATAGTATTGAAGCTTCTCCTTATGTATATTATTGTTTAAGCACTATTGATTTCATGTGTGGCACGCTTAGCTACTTCAGAGATTAGTGGCCCACGAGCACAATCTTAGTAGGCTATTGCTAGTGCATTGTCGGAGTACTTCTTCTTAATGTTTGCCATATCCTATTGCTTATTCTTATAATTCTTCTTATGTCAATTTAAAGCCTTTAATTACCAGTGAGTTATTCATTAAATTGCTGTTCAAAATCCGATACTTACTTCTTATGAGTATTCGAGAAGCATCTAACTTATCAGAAGATTCCTTGCTTGATGCTCGAGGACTATTGTTTAACGTAACGTAATAGTGCCGATCCGAAGTAGAGGGTGGAGGACTTCTTAAGTTCTTAGTTCAAGGGTGGATTACTTCGGCTTCGGCCAACACTATTCTTTAGTGTTGTAGTACTTTCTTCTTTGTTTGATTGTTGACCAGACTAGATAACTCCCGTCTTGTTATTAGTCTGTTGTGTGAAACGCTAGTACCGAGTTCTTGTATACCCCGTTATAGCAGATAGAACTCTGGAGGGTAGTGGCGTTTTTTGTTCGGCTGGCAGTACTCTGGGGTTGGGATCGTGTGTTTCCGTTGTGGCAGCGAGCCATACTCGAGTCCTGTGTAAGAGCCCTAGTGTACCCGAGTGCCCGGTCGTAACAAATGGCGACCTTGCCAGGATTTTGTGAACAGTATAATTTTTTGCAGAGTTGTACAACATTTGTTTGTTCGTACTTTAGCGTACATATTGAAGAATATTTTTTTTTTGTAAGGCAATTAGGAGAGCATTTAAGAGACTCCAGTTAATTTAGTAATTAGTGCTTGCATAAGGGAGTTTAACACTTTTGTCTCGAGAATTTTTTGGTGAACTTCAGTATGTCATGCCCTAGTACTGACGAGGAGCGAGAGATGCTATTTGAGGAGGTGCCGTTAGTAACTAGTGAGGAGGATGCTAGACTTTTTGTGAGTAAGCAGTACCATGTGACGGAGGAGAGGCTGACTGGGGTGAATGTTTATGGCTTGCACCTGATAGCCAAGGTTTTGGGTCTATCCAATGTAGGAGGGATGTCCAAGGGGGAGCTGATTTCCTGGGTGTTGCGTGGGCGACATGGGGTTTCGGAGGAGAGGGCGTTTGGGGGGGTTCCTCCCCAGATCCCCTCTCACTCGACTCCCACAGTGCCGTCCACTCAGTTGCCGGAGGTTAGCACTCTCCCACAGAGGGATGAGCATTGGAAGATTGGAGTGCCCTCGGGCGGTGCGTATGGTGGTTCCCCAGTTCTTGCCCCCCCTCCTTCAGTAGTGGCAGCTCCCTCTTCCGGCCTGTCTCCTGAGATGATATTTAAACTCGAGCTTGCTAAAATGGAGAATGAGTCTAGGAGGCATGAGAAGGAGATTGAGGCTGAGACTAGGAGGCAGGAGAATGAGACTAGGAAGCAGGAGAATGAGACTAGGAAGCAGGAGAATGAGACTAGGAAGCAGGAGAAGGAGATTGAGGCTGAGATTAGGAGGCACGAGGCTGAGCTTAGGTACGACTCAGAGAAATATTGTGCTCAAATAGATTTAGATAAGACTCGTGCAGAGTCGACAGGGATTCGGATGGGCCGTGAGGGCCAAGTAAGAGAACAGTCCTTGTCCCACTTAGTCAAGTTGGTGCCGGCATTTAGTGAAACTGAAGTCACAGAATTTTTTAATCGTTTTGAGAAGAAGTGTAGGGAGCATAATTGGCCTGAAGAGAAGTGGGCAGCTCTGGTCTCCTCAAGACTTACGGGTAAGGGTCTGAAGGCTTATGATGCACTGCCTTTAGAGTCTTGCATTGACTACCCAGAATTGAAGAGAGCTGTCCTACGGGCATACGAGTTGCAACCAGAAACATATCGATTGAAGTTTCGGGGTGTTACGAAGACTAGGGAGGCGACCTTTCTTGAACATGCCCGGGACTTAAAAGATGCACTTACAAACTGGACACGTTCTGAGAAAGCTGAGACGGCCGAACAGTTGACTGAGCTGTTTCTGCTCGAGCAGTTTTATAAGTGTACAGGTGCAGAAATGACTTTAACTATTAAAGAAAAGAATCCAAAAACTCTACAGGAGGCAGCTGAGATGGCTGACCTCCGGCTATCATTAATTCGTGGGTGCGGGTCTGCCCAGCGTAGTGAGGCAGGTAACAAGGGGCGTGACGCCCCACCCCCCCGAGTTAGTAATATATCTTATGCAAACAAGTACAAGAGTTATGATACCAAGACTGACCACAAGACTAGCACCGTCCCATTTAAGAAGGGGCCGGGCCCTTCCCAGTACCAAGGGAAGCCCAAAGGGGAGTTAGAGTGTTATCAATGTCATAAAAAGGGGCACTTTGCAAGAGTCTGTCCTAGCAAACCACCTACAGCAGCTGTGTCTTTGGCCTGCAACATTGGTGTGTCTCTGAAGCCTTCTGAGTTTGCCCGGGGCAGTTCGTCAGAGGCTGAGGCACAGCCAATGCAGAAGCACCTGGGAGGCTCGAACCCTGCTCAGGATGTTTTTTGCGACCATAGAGGACGGGGTTGCGTGATGTGGGCGGGGCGCAAGCATGGAGTAGAGGTCTTGCGTGATACAGGTGCTTCCCAGACTTTGATGAAAAACTTGACTGGCTACCCTATAAATGCGGCTCGGGTGGTGGTGGTGCAGGGTATTAATGCAACTCGGTCATACCCGCTGGTGCGGTTGGAGTTGGAGGTGGATGGTGTGGCACGTGAATTGGATGTTGGGATTGTGGAGAAACTGCCAGTGGAGGGCGTCGACCTTCTTCTCGGCAACGACTTTGCAATGCCCGCTTCTGAGGTTCTACCCTTAGTCGTTGCCGAGAGACCGGCCGACGTGAGTAGGGAAGAGCGAGAGTGGGTCGAGCGGTGCCAGGCACAACCCATGGCGTGTGCTGTCACCCGAGCTCGGGCAGATAAAGTGTCACAGCCTAGTCCTCCGTCTTCAGACCAGCAGAGGAACGATCAACAGGAGGAGGCTAAAGCTGGAGTTGGTTTTAAGAGTTTTGACTCGGCGGCTCTCCTGGGTGATTCAGTATTAGCACCATTACTTAGTTCTGGAGTAGCCCCTGGGCCTGTCATCGAGAGTGACGAGGCTGGGCATGACGAGTCTCCACGACAGCAACGTTATGAACATCGAGAGAGACAGAGGGAGCAGCTCAGTATCGGGGAGGGTCATGCATTGCTCCGGGAGCAGTTAGATCGCTTGGCACCCTCAGATATACGTCGGTTGCAGCTGGAGGACCCTGAGCTCCAAACGTGTGCTAATGGAGCTGTGGAGCTCGACGAGGACGGTGATGCACAGCCGGGAGATTTTTTTTATTTAGATGGCATCCTGTATCGGCGTTTTCAAGACCCTAACCGTAGCTGGAAGATGGGGTCCGGGGTAGTGGACCAGTTGATGGTGCCGCGGGAGTGCAGGGATAGCCTACTGAGTTTGGCGCATGACACACCGCTGGCAGGACATTTGGGGGTAAGAAAAACGGTGGCGGCTTTGGGGAAGTTGTTTTGGTGGCCGGGGATGAAGTCTCATGTGCAGTCCTGGATAAACTCATGTGATATTTGTCAACGGGTCGGGAAACCAAACCAAGTTATTCCTAAAGCTCCGTTGCACCCTATTCCTGTAATTGGGCCACCTTTTAGTAAGATTGTTGTTGACATGGTTGGTCCCCTCCCTCCCACAAAGGCTGGTAATAAATTTTTGTTAACCATCATGGATGTTGCCACTAGATACCCCGATGCATACCCCATGAAAAACGGCATGGCTAAGACGGTAGTCAGTAACTTGTTGTGGTACTTTTCAAGGTACGGGTACCCGGAGGAGATTCAGTCTGATCAGGGGTCCAATTTCACCTCCAATCTCTTTAAGCAAACAATGCAACAGCATGGAATACGGGCGGTGGTATCGTCAGCATATCACCCTGAGAGCCAAGGGGTGCTTGAGCGGTGGCATGCCACCCTTAAAAGCATGCTCAGGTGTTATTGTGCTGATAACGGAAGAGATTGGGATCTTGGATTGCCGTATGTACTGTTTGCTGCTCGGGAAGTGCCTGGTGAGAGCCTGGGATTTAGTCCAAACGAGCTGATTTTTGGACACCGAGTCAGGGGCCCCCTTAATATGCTGCGGGAAATTTGGGAAGGAACTGTGCCGCCTTGTTCCTTGTTGAAGTATGTGTTTGAAAGCCGTGAGCGCATGCTTAAGAGTCTGGAGATGGCAGGTCGGAATTTAACAGGGTCACAAGCTTTAATGAAGGACAGGTATGATCGCAAAGTGAAGCTCCGGGAGTTCATTGTGGGACAGGAGGTGTTGATTTTGTTGCCTTTGGTGGGTAACCCCTTGTCGGCGAAGTATACTGGACCCTATAAAATTGTGGAGAAAATTTCGGACCTAGATTACCTTGTTGCCACTCCAGACAGGAGGAAGAAGAATCAGTTATGTCACGTGAACCTGATAAAAGAGTATGTGAGGCGCCCCTCTGAGCCTCTCACTGTCCCTGTGTTGGCTTGTTGCGGCCGTGGTGGAGAAGGAGAGGGGGACAGTCAAGCTTCAGAGGAGGATAGCTGGGATCACCATGTTTCAGCGGATCAGTGGGCGGGGAACTCGAGCCTAAGGGCTGACGAGGCTATAGCCCATTTGCCTGAGCCGCAATTTGAAGCTATCCGTCAGTTGCTCGGTTTATACCCCACTGTATTCGCTGAACATCCAGGCCTCACTACTCAGGCTATGCATGATGTTGACGTGGGGCACCATCTACCCTTTAAGTCAATCCCATACCGTGTGCCCCCCATAAAACTACCCGCTCTGAGGGATGAGTTGGAGTATATGCTCGGTAGAGGGTTGATAGAGAAAGGTACCGTTAAATGGACTTCCCCCGTAACACTGCAGCCTAAACCAGATGGCAAGGTACGCTTCTGTATTGATTTCCGTAGGCTAAACGGTTTGACTCCAACTAACCCATATCCTCTTCCTCGGGTTGATGATAGTGTTGATAAAATTGGTAATGCTCGGTTTTTGTCTAAAGTTGATTTAGTAAAAGGTTACTGGCAAGTACCTTTGTCCGAGCGCGCTAAAGAGGTATGTGGTTTTGTGGTGGACGGGAGTACTTACCGGTGTAATGTTATGCCCTACGGACTTAAGAATGCACCAGCAACGTTTCAGAACCTGATGAATGAAATTGTCAAGGACATTCCAAATTGCACCGTATACTTGGACGATGTAATCATTTATGATGACGACTTTGAGAGCCATTGTGAGCACCTGGAGACCTTGTTCCGGAAACTTAGTGAAGCAAGTCTGGTAGTAAATTTGGCAAAGTGTGACTTCGTAAAAGCCACTGTGCAGTACCTTGGGTTTGTAGTGGGAAGGGGACAGGTGTGCCCCCCTCAGAACAAGGTACAGGCTATCAATAAATTTCCGCACCCAACCACCAAGAAGCAGATCATGAGATTCTTGGGTATGATAGGCTACTACAGACGCTTTATAAAAGGTTACTCTACGGTGTTGGCACCTCTCACAGATTTGTTATCTAAAGACAAAAAGTTTTTGTGGCGCCTGAGTGTGAAAAGGCTTTTAATTTAGTGAAGCATTTGCTGTGTACTCACCCGATACTCAGGGCCCCAGACTTTAACAGGCTTTTCAGCTGGCAACAGATGCTAGTGGTGTAGGGGCTGGTGCCGTCTTGCTACAGACAGACAATGAAGGTGTGGAACACCCAGTAAGTTTCTTTTCTAAGAAGTTCAATGCTGCACAAAAGAACTATTCTACAATAGAAAAGGAATTACTGGCGATTGTGCTGTCACTCAGGCACTTCGAGGTGTATGTTCCAGCCTATGGCCCAGTCGTGGTTATCTACACTGATCATCACCCTTTGAGATTCCTAAATCAATTTCACAATCGCAATATGAGACTGACCCGGTGGTCATTGATGTTGCAGGAGTATAACCTGGACATCCGGCATATTGCGGGATGTGACAATGTGATTGCGGATTGTTTATCGAGGGTAGATGATCAGTCGTAGGCTATCACAGGTGTATGATCCCGAGAGATTGACACACGGGTAGCCTCCTGCTTTGGTTTGAGTAGTATTTTGCGCTTGGTGCTTGTTGGCTCGCGGTTGTAGCCCAGCGTATTGGGTCGTAAAGCAGGATTGTTGAGCGTTTGGTATAGAAGAAAATAGGCTGCCCTTATAGTGCAGCCGGAAAAAAACATATTAAAATATAAAAATCATATAAAAACTCTTTCTTTTTGATATAGATAATTGTATAAGTTTGTCATAGCCTATAGTGTTTGAGTAGTCCACGAACTATCAAACGGCTGAGCTGCTGTAAGCTCGCTCTGGGAGCATGATATTATGTCTTTTACTATTGTTGGGAGGAGTATGAAATGTGAATTTTTTTTTTATAAGATGTGTTTTAGTGATAAACTCAGCGTTGTTTTAGTGCCATGCGGTCGCTGGGTGTGAGGGGTTTGATGGGGTTCTGTATATCAGATTTTAGCTCAGGGTTGAGCAAGTAAATCTTGGGGAGGTGTGACGCATGTCGAGTATGAGCATGCTGTACAGAACGCCCAGTCAGGCCCACTCTCGCTAGGATCGTCAGGGCAGGAACTTTGGCTGTAGTCTGTGTAGAGTTTCCTAACTTAGTTTATGTGAGCCGTTGTACTATAAGTATTATAAATATGTATTTTGTTTTCATCTGAGTCAACGAGTTCTATTTTATATCATTAGTTATAAGTATTGTGTGTGGACTTATATGTAATGATGAGAGGAGAGAGAGAGAGATATTACGTAACGGGGACCAGTGAGTGCGCCACGCGGGCAGATAGGCCTAATTCCCTCCTCCTCCTCCCTTCCTCCCTCTCAGCGCGTGGGAAGTTCTTTGTCGATCCCAGATTGAGAGAGAATATGACGTCATTGACGTCATGATTGCCAGTGGGCGGTCCTTAAGTAGTTTGAGATATGCCGCTAGAGGGCCGAGTATAAAAAGGGAAGTCTCGCCGCATTTTCTTCAGAACTCATCAGGCAAAGCGACTTCTCATATCCCTTGCAACTATCCATATTCTTCCGACTGATGTGAACTTTCTCTACTCTCTGAACAGCCTATCTTCTTCTCTTCTCGTCCCTGTTTAACCTCCATGACCCCTTTGGTGCAGATTTAGTCAGCCAAAGTATTATCGCTTGAGTTCTCACGAGATAAGTGCCTGTTAGATAGCCTATTTTTGGAAGGGTTAACTAGAATAGGATTGATTGATGTTTGTTGCAACTCGTATATGCATTTCCCTGTGTGCGATTATTCATGTTCCTGTTTTCTGCTGGTTTAGGCAATGCTAGACTGGGATAGGGTTTCGGAGTTGTGATTTCCTATGAGTACTAGGTTGCGGTTGAACCAGTACAATTGCAACGGAGACGTGGAACGCCTAGGTGGTCTTTCTGACTGTGTACCGTGGGAGTTTAGCACTGTGTTGCGAGTGAGGGCTTTTGCCTGTGCCACCCAACACTGTGCTATCTCATTTGCTTGACTTTGAGAGGATCGCCAGGAGAGAACCAGATACTAGTGATCTGGATCTCTCAAGAGAGCATCCCGTCAATTACCGTAATTTGGCCGCACAGTCTTAAGGACCTCGCTAGGCTACGAGCCGCTTGCTCAGCCATTGTCTCTTAACCTTAGATATCCCAGCTAGACTTTGCTCGACCAGCAGATACAGCATAGTATTGAAGCTTCTCCTTATGTATATTATTGTTTAAGCACTATTGATTTCATGTGTGGCACGCTTAGCTACTTCAGAGATTAGTGGCCCACGAGCACAATCTTAGTAGGCTATTGCTAGTGCATTGTCGGAGTACTTCTTCTTAATGTTTGCCATATCCTATTGCTTATTCTTATAATTCTTCTTATGTCAATTTAAAGCCTTTAATTACCAGTGAGTTATTCATTAAATTGCTGTTCAAAATCCGATACTTACTTCTTATGAGTATTCGAGAAGCATCTAACTTATCAGAAGATTCCTTGCTTGATGCTCGAGGACTATTGTTTAACGTAACGTAATAGTGCCGATCCGAAGTAGAGGGTGGAGGACTTCTTAAGTTCTTAGTTCAAGGGTGGATTACTTCGGCTTCGGCCAACACTATTCTTTAGTGTTGTAGTACTTTCTTCTTTGTTTGATTGTTGACCAGACTAGATAACTCCCGTCTTGTTATTAGTCTGTTGTGTGAAACGCTAGTACCGAGTTCTTGTATACCCCGTTATAGCAGATAGAACTCTGGAGGGTAGTGGCGTTTTTTGTTCGGCTGGCAGTACTCTGGGGTTGGGATCGTGTGTTTCCGTTGTGGCAGCGAGCCATACTCGAGTCCTGTGTAAGAGCCCTAGTGTACCCGAGTGCCCGGTCGTAACACGCAACATTTAGCGACTGCACAACAACGCCACACCGTAGTATACAAACTTGTAACGTATCCATAATGACATTTATCTATTTATCTATATGCTCAGGCCCAATCCCCATTTTTCCTATTTTATTTTTATTTTATTCTATTTTATTATTTTGTTTTCCTTTTTACTTGGGGGTGGCCGACTCAAGACAGAGCAAGAACAGGGAAAACACCAAAACAACATAAAACAAGGAACAAACACAGATCAAAACCAATCCCACACATCCATAATGACATACTACGATAACAAGTCAGGTCACGAGACGTTACCAAATGTTGGCGGACCCCTTAACCCCTTCTCTACCGGTGATGTACTTTTATTATATTCTGGCAACTATTAAAAGATTCTGTACAGCTTAGGAAGGACGTGTACGCATTAAAAGACTACAGACTCTCAATTAATCCTTTTAGCTACCATATATCCTTCCTAAGCTTCATAATATCGTTTAAGTTTCATGTTTCCAGAAATATTAAGAATGGTTGGCTGTGGCGTTGGCTGAAATAAAAGAAAAAGACGTCACCGGTACAGAAGGGGTTAAAATTGTGTAGCCTTCCACGAGATAACAAGAGACACTGTAACACGTGACGAGATGATTGTAACCAAATGTATGGAGAATTGAACAAGAAACGGTTTGGGTGCCATCTCCTGGTCCAAGATGTGAATGTGTGCCGGGACCTTAACCCTTTCAAGCTCTGACGCATTTTAGCAGTTTATTTTGGCTATCCTTAGACGATTGTATGCAGCTTAGGAAGGATCTGTGGGTATTAAAAGGGTAAATACTATCTGAATCAACCCTTTGACTTCCATATACCGTTACTAATCTGTATAAAATCGTCTAATAGTAGCCAGAAACAGAACAGAAACGCGTTTTGGAGCTTAAAGGGGTTAACTGCACCTTCAACACCCACCCTCTTCCATTCCATCCCTTAAGGGGAGGCAGACCGTTTTTCTGGACCCCCTTCTCCCTAATGTTTAGCCCCACTAGTTTTGAGATTATAAGACGTTCGGCCCATTAGTTTGGCGATTTTAACACCTTTCGCCCCATTTCGTTGTCAATTTTAAGACATTTCGTGCCATTTAAGTGTCGATTTTGTCCTGGCGAGCGATAGCGAGCCTGCAATTTTAAGAGGAATAGGACTTCAGCCGGGAAATTTTTCTACCGAAAAATGTAAAAATTTATCTTGAAGGGGGGTCTAGGGGGTGTTTTTCTAAGCTTGATGGAGGTCTAGGGAGGAAACTAAAAATATACCGGTATACGAATAAATGAATTAATAGACCAAACAAACGGTCTGCCTCCCCTTAACTGCAACTTCAACCTCTTCCATTCCATTCCTTAAGGGGGTAGTACTCGCTTATTATGGACCCCCTTCTCCCTCATGTTTACCATATTAGTTTCCAGGTTTTAAGGCGTTCTTGTTCTTTCCGTTAGTTTGACGATTTTGAGACCTTTAGTGCCATTTCTTTGTCAATATTTAGACCTTTCGTGCCATTTATGTGTCGATTTTTTCCTGGCGAGCGTTAGCGAGCCTGTAATTTCAGAAGGAACCGGCCTTCGGCCGTGAAATTTGTTCTACCGAAAAATGTACAAATTTATCTTGAATGGGGGTCTAGGGGGTATTTTATTAAGCTTGATGGAGGTCTAGCGAGGAAACTACAAAATATATAAATAAATAAATATATAGCCCAACAACCAAGCACTACCCCCTTAACCCTTACAGTACCGGGGACGTCCTTTACATTATATTCTGCCAACTATTACACAGTTTTATTCAGCTTAGGAAGGATGTCTACCTGTTAAAAGGTTATAGACTATCTCAATTAATCCTTTTAGCTACCGTACCATTTTTTTGTCTATATGAGTGAGGGAGACAACAGGCATAACTGCCTGTAGCGAGTGCCTCCCCCAGAATTAAAAGAGTGACAGGGCCAAAATCAAGGGACGTTCGAGCTAAAATGCCTGGACAAACTGAGTTTAAAGCAATATAAGTCATAGGAAGAGGGAAAGGCTGATTCACGGAGAGAGTTCCAGAGCTCAGCAGTTGAATAGAAGAAAGATTGAGAATAACGTTTCACTCTTGGGTTGGAGTGTTGCACAGAGTAGGGGTGGGATTGTGTTGCAAGACGGGTGCTACGTACCCTATTTACCTTGAAGAGCTTCTGCCTCAAGTGGGTGTTGCTCCCTTGGTGTTCTCTGAGGCAAGGCCACGGCGTCGCCGCCACCCTTCACTTCGCTGCTTGTACTCCAGCTGGGACGATTTCGAGTTGGATGTCGCTGGGCGGGCTGCAGCATAGCCTGGGATGCCTGGTTGCTCCGGGATGGTTGAGATGAATTTGTCCAGTTCCCTCTTGAACACATCTGTTTTCACCTCCTTGATGTTTCTCATGTGTTTTGGGAGATGATTGAACAGCCGGGCTCCCTTTCTCGAGATCCCATTGTGTTGGAGGGTCTTGACTCTTGTTGGGCATTCTGATGGTAGGTGAAATTGGGCACATTTTCTTCCTGTTCTTGTGTCTCCTTGTTTGTTGGTGGATATTATTGGCTCTGTCTTTGGAGGGATGATCTGGTCCTCAAGAACTTTCCATGTATATATTATTTGGTATCTTTCTATCCTCCTTCCTATAGAGTACTGTATAGTTCATATTGTTACGACCGGGCACTCGGGTACACTAGGGCTCTTACACAGGACTCGAGTATGGCTCGCTGCCACAACGGAAACACACGATCCCAACCCCAGAGTACTGCCAGCCGAACAAAAAACGCCACTACCCTCCAGAGTTCTATCTGCTATAACGGGGTATACAAGAACTCGGTACTAGCGTTTCACACAACAGACTAATAACAAGACGGGAGTTATCTAGTCTGGTCAACAATCAAACAAAGAAGAAAGTACTACAACACTAAAGAATAGTGTTGGCCGAAGCCGAAGTAATCCACCCTTGAACTAAGAACTTAAGAAGTCCTCCACCCTCTACTTCGGATCGGCACTATTACGTTACGTTAAACAATAGTCCTCGAGCATCAAGCAAGGAATCTTCTGATAAGTTAGATGCTTCTCGAATACTCATAAGAAGTAAGTATCGGATTTTGAACAGCAATTTAATGAATAACTCACTGGTAATTAAAGGCTTTAAATTGACATAAGAAGAATTATAAGAATAAGCAATAGGATATGGCAAACATTAAGAAGAAGTACTCCGACAATGCACTGGCAATAGCCTACTAAGATTGTGCTCGTGGGCCACTAATCTCTGAAGTAGCTAAGCGTGCCACACATGAAATCAACAGTGCTTAAACAATAATATACATAAGGAGAAGCTTCAATACTATGCTGTATCTGCTGGTCGAGCAAAGTCTAGCTGGGATATCTAAGGTTAAGAGACAATGGCTGAGCAAGCGGCTCGTAGCCTAGCGAGGTCCTTAAGACTGTGCGGCCAAATTACGGTAATTGACGGGATGCTCTCTTGAGAGATCCAGATCACTTGTATCTGGTTCTCTCCTGGCGATCCTCTCAAAGTCAAGCAAATGAGATAGCACAGTGTTGGGTGGCACAGGCAAAAGCCCTCACTCGCAACACAGTGCTAAACTCCCACGGTACACAATCAAAAAGACCCCCTAGGCTTCCCACGTCTCCGTTGCAATTGTGCTGGTTCAACCAACCTAGCACTCATAGGAAATCACAACTCGAGGAACCCTATCCCAGTCTAGCATTACCTAAACCAGCAGAAAACAGGAACATGAATAATCGCACACAGGGAAATACATATACGAGTGCAACAAACATCAATCAATCCTATTCTAGTTAACCCTTCCAAAAATAGGCTATCTAACAGGCACTTATCTCGTGAGAACTCAAGCGATAATACTTTGGCTGACTAAATCTGCACCAAAGGGGTCATTGAGGTTATAAACAGGGACGAGAAGAGAAGAAGGTAGGCTGTTCAGAGAGTAGAGAAAGTTCACATCAGTCGGAAGAATATGGATAGTTGCAAGGGATATGAGAGGTCGCTTTGCCTGATGAGTTCTGATCTAAAAATGGCGAGACCTCCCTTTTTATACTCGGCCCCGTAGCGAGCATAACGGCAATCATGACGTCACATTCGCTCTCTCAATCTGGGATCGACAAAGGATTCCCACGCTCTTGATGAGGGGGGAGGGAGGGGGGAAGGAGGGAGGAGGGAGTGAGGCCTACACACCTCGTGGCGCGCACACTGTCCTCCGTTACATAACTCGCTCTCTCTCATCACATCATTATATATATATAAATCTCCCACACACAATACTTATATATAATGATTTAAAATAGAACTCGTTGACTTAGAAGAAAACAAAATACATAATGATAATACTTATAGTACAACGGTTCACATAAACTGAGTTAGGAAACTCTACACAGACTACAGCCAAAGTTCCTGCCCTGACGATCCTAGCGAGGGTGGGGCCTGACTGGGCGTTCTGTACAGCATGCTCATACTCGACATGCGTCACACCTCCCCCAAGATTTTACTTGCTCAACCCTGAGCTAAAATCTGATATACAGAACCCCATCAAACCCCTCACACCCAGCGACCGCATGGCACTAAAACAACGCTGAGTTTATCACTAAAACACATCTTAAAAAAAAATTCACATTTCATAACTCCTCCCAACAATAGTAAAAGACATAATATCATGCTCCCAGAGCGAGCTTACAGCAGCTCAGCCGTTTGATAGTTCGTGGACTACTCAAACACTACAGGCTATGACAAACTTATACAATTATCTATATCAAAAAGAAAGAGTTTTTATATGATTTTTATATTTTAATATGTTTTTTTCGGCTGCACTATAAGGGCAGCCTATTTTCTTCTATACCAAACGCTCAACAATCCTGCTTTATGACCCAATACGCTGGGCTACAACCGCGAGCCAACAAGCACCAAGCGCAAAATACTACTCAAACCAAAGCAGGAGGCTACCCGTGTGTCAATCTACCCAGGATCATATACCCCTGAACGACCACATGCAACCTCGTTGTCACAACCGGCAATATGGCTTATGTCCAGGTTATATACCAATAACCTTAGTGACCACCTGGTCCGCCTCATATTCCGATTGTGAAACGGGTCCAAGATCTTGAGAGGGTAATGATCTGGGTAAACTACACCGACCGGACCATAGGCTGGAACATAGATCTCGAAATGCCCCAGCGCATCATTGTCCTTTTCACTTTCATTCATCAGGCTCTGACACGTTGCTGGTGCATTCTTAAGTCCGTAGGGCATAACATTGCACTGGTAGGTACTCCCGTCCACAACAAAACCACATACCTCTTTAGCGCGCTCGGACAAAGTTACACGCAACGACCACTCACGACATTCCTTATCCCTCAGATCCTTCGTCCACACGTAATCCAGCTCTGCTTGCACCATAGGCTGTCGAGCAGGATTTATACGGCAGGGAATTAAACTGAGCCTTGCACTATCTCCAGCCTGCATGTCGGATTCTACCCCGTACCTCAGGCCTGGAGAAGCAACAAACATGCGAAAGTACTGCCATAGCCTAGTAAATAACTGCCTTGCACTGTCTCCACGAACAACATGCCTTGTGCCCTCCCACAACCCAGCCGAGACCGCAGCTTCTAACCTGTAGTCTCCCTCCTTCTCCACCTTCGTCCCTAGAACAGCCAGGTCATGAGAGGGACAATCAGTACCACCCGTGCAGTCACTCCCACAGTTCATTATAGCTAAGGCTTCCCCGCCGATACCGTACATGCGCACCCCCACATTCCTTGTGACGACATCTGCCTGCGCAGCATCACCGCTTTTAGCGACATGGCCAGATACAGTCGGTCTGTGGTAGGGCTGTTGCATTAGACTAGAGCAGCATTGGGAGGCTATGTGACGACCGGGCACTGCGATACCACAGCCGACCCTACCAATCTGCTCAATGTCCTCCTTTTGACCACCACCCTTGGCAGCCATGGGTCGACCCTGACCTGGCAACCATGCCAAGGCCTCGTCGCCCACCTTAAACCACCGAAACAACGAGGCTAACGGTCTTTTAACAGTCACATGACCTGCCTGCGGAACATCTCGCACCGCCCGAGTTGTGAGACTCAGGGGCTCGGCACGACCAGTGGGGTATGAACCGAGCTGGTGCTGGAGTGCTGCACACTGCTGCTCAGACAGGTGCTCTAGCGCTTCCACAGCCACCAGACTCGTGTCCCCCGCCCACTGCTTCGCCGAGACATGACAATCCCTACTCTCCTCCACCTGTGCCCTACTGCCCCCCTCTCCTTCTCCACCTTGGCCGCGGCAGACCAACGCAGGGACAGTAGGCTGCTCAGGTGGTTGCCTCACAAACTCCTCCAACAGGTTCACATGACATACTTCCCCGTCCTCGTGTTTAATCTCGACAGCACCATTACCACACTTCTGAACTTCCGGATCCTCCAACTGCAGTTTACAAATATCTGAGGGAACCAACCTGTCTAGATGCTTCCGAAGCAACCCAAATCCTTCCCCAATATCAAACTGAGCAATCCTTTTTTCTCTCCGTGTGCAACGTTGCTGCCTCGGAGTCTCTTCCGGCCCTACCTCCTCACTAGCTGTGACAGGTCCTGGGGCCTCTCCAGACTCTAACATAGGTGCCAATACTAAATCACCCAGGAGAGCCGCCGAGTCAAAACTCTTAAAACCAACTCCAGCTTTAGCCTCCTCCTGTTGATCGTTCCTCTGCTGGTCTGAAGACGGAGGACTAGGCTGTGACACTTTATCTGCCCGAGCTCGGGTGACAACACACGCCATGGGTTGTGCCTGGCACCGCTCGACACACTCTTGCTCTTCCCTACTCACGTCGGCCGTCCTCTCGGCAACGACTAAGGGTAGAACCTCAGAAGCGGGCATTGCAAAGTCGTTGCCGAGAAGAAGGTCGACGCCCTCCACTGGCAGTTTCTCCACAATCCCAACATCCAATTCACGTGCCACACCATCCACCTCCAACTCCAACCGCACCAGCGGGTATGACCGAGTTGCATTAATACCCTGCACCACTACCACCCGAGCCGCATTTATAGGGTAGCCAGTCAAATTGTTCATCAGAGTCTGGGAAGCACCTGTATCACGCAAGACCTCTACTCCATGCTTGCGCCCCGCCCACATCACGCAACCCCGTCCTCTATGGTCGCAAAAAACATCCTGAGCAGGGTTCGAGCCTCTCAGGTGTTTCTGCATTGGCTGTGCCTCAGCCTCTGACGAACTGCCCCGGGCAAACTCAGAAGACTTCGGAGACACACCAATGTTGCAGGCCAAAGACACAGCTGCTGTAGGTGGTTTGCTAGGACAGACTCTTGCAAAGTGCCCCTTTTCATGACAAAGATAACACTCCAACTCCCCTCTGGGCTTCCCTTGGTACTGGGAAGGGCCCGGCCCCTTCTTAAATGGGACGGTGTTAGTCTTGTGGTCAGTCTTGGTATCATAGCTCTTGTACTTGTTTGCATAATGTATATCACTAACTCGGGGGGGTGG